>CAUYON010046858.1:0-76553 GCA_963573935.1 Arctocebus calabarensis
CAGCCAGGGCCAAACAACAATGACGGCTGCAACCAAAAAATGGCCAGGCGTTGTGGCCGGCACCTGTAATCCCAGCTACTTGGGAGGCGGAGGCAAGAGACTCACTTGAGCCCAGGAATTGGAGGTTGCTGTGAGCTGTGATGCCACAGCACTCTACCCAGGGTGACAACTTGAGGCTGTGTCTCAAAAAAAAAAACTTCCCATATGATTCCAAAATGCAGCCATAGGTATAGACGTATAGGTGTGGGTGTTGCAGGGGGTGTTAATGTATGCCCTAACAAACCAGCCACGCACCAGGGGTCTCACCTACTCCCAAGTCACTAGAGGCTCCGGGGAAACATATACATACTATGCCTGTCTGAACTTTGTCCAAAACAGGGCAAAACTCACAGGACCAAGGCACCTCCCCTCCAGGGTATAAAGAAAAAAAAGACCCTGGACTGAAAGGCAGGCAGCCAAGGTTCTTCTGGGTCAGGTGCTCTCACTGTTCCGCCTTGGTGTGATTTCCCCCACCCAGAGACTTAGTTGTCCTGGGAAAACAATGGAGACAAAAAGGATTCTGGCCAGCTATACATTATTTACCAGCCCTGCATTCAATTTGAGGGCACTAGGTGACATCAGGTCTAGGTTGCATGGTCTGTTGTTCCCACAGTCTTGCTGGGAAAAAAGGTCGAGGAGGTAAAGGGTCACTCTGGCCCCCTTCCTTGCCAAAGCTGTTTTTTGATCTGTGCAACTGTTTGAGTACAAGGGCATCAGAGCCTACACATACTGCACGTGGGAGTCTGGAGAAGCCAAGGACACAAAGCCATGTACACGCTCCCAACCCGCCCCTTCAGCCCCTGTGGGCTGGAGCAGAGCCAAGCTGCAGCCACTTAACAAAGCCAGCGTTCTGGCCAGCAGCCCAGGATCTGGCCACTGACCACTAGGACCAGAATCCAGCTCACCCTCTCCCCACCAAACCCTCAGGCTCAGGCTTGGAGGTGACACCCAGGGATGGTGGCAAAGGGAACTCTGGCCTTCCCAAAGCCTCAGCCACAGCCAAGAGAGTCTCCTAAATGGAGAATGCAATCATTGCACCATGAGTAAGAGAAGCTATAGGCCAGATGTAATATTGAATATTAGTTTTTTTCCCAGAGATTTAGAGTAAGGGAGATTATTAATATTGTTCAGAGATTTGGGGTACAATTTTTGCATCAAATTTTATGCATCTGTAGACAAGTGTGGCTGGAGGTACGCCTTTAATATTTAACCCCAGATCCCTGAAGGTTAGAGTTCACATTCCTCTGATGTTCAAAAATGGGTTATAGCTTGAGAAGTACAGTTTTATTGATGCTACATCTGCCCAAATTCCAGGCCCAGTTTGCTCAGGCAGAAGAGTTCAAGGCCCTGTGGTCAACATGGTTAGGCAATGGCTGCTGTTTCCCTGTCCTTCTGCCTCAGGCAGTAATGTACCTCAGGAAGTGCCCTTAGTCTCTCCGCAGCCTAGAAAGTAGACAGAGGGGCAATCAACGAGGGTAAGGGTTGCCAGGGATGGTGGTATGGAGTTCTGAGTACTCAGAAGACATGTGGGACTGGGAGACGGGGTGGCAAGGACTGCTGGAGTCACCAGAGAATCAAAGAGTTGAACAGCTCCTAAGTCCCAAGGAATGACCAGGTTGTTAAGGGAGTTCCATAATTGTTGGGATCCTTGGAGGAAGGAGAGAAAAGTGGGACCTAAGAACCCAGGATGCTGTGAGCCCTAACCTGCTCAGGGGTGAGGTCCCTCTGAGCCTGGGCAAGCATTTCATAGCCAACCATGAATTTCCGGACAGTGGCAGAACGCAGAAGTGGAGGGTAGTAATGAGCATGCAGCTGCCAGTGGTCCCAGTTGGCCCCAGCTTCTGATCCTGTGGGAGCCCCTGACAGAAAGAAGAAAGAAGAGATGGTGGAAAGAGCCTTTTTTTTTTTTTGCAGTTTTTGGCCAGAGCTGGGTTTGAACCCACCACCTCTGGCATATGGCGCCAGCACCCTACTCCTTTGAGCCACAGGCGCCACCCGGAAGAGCCCTTTCTTAATTCTTCAACCTGTACCCTCAAACCAAGCCAGATACTTGAAAACTACATCACCCAGCATCCTTTGCCAAAGAGGCATCCAGGCATTAAAAAGCACACTGGAGACACAGTTTCACCAACTTTACTACACTAACCTTAGTCCCAGCATCCCTGCTCTGGAAACTTCCCCCAATAAGGGTTTCAAGGCTCACTAGGAGTTGTGGTCCATTGGGCTGGGCCCCAGGAGCCCAGAAATGGTTTCAGGGGATTAGGTATAGGTATTGAAAAAGCCTCACCATGCCAGCCCATGGAGTAAGGAAAGGATGTCTCAAATAGGTTGTCATACTTGGTCAAGAGCTTCTTCATGATGGAGGCAAGATCTGGAATCAGAGACTGAATCTCAGCCTGGGGCACAAATTCTAGGCCTACTAGAGCCACTCCACCTAGTGCCTAGCCCAAGGTTCAAGGTCCTCACCATCACGCTCAGCAGGGGTCAGCTCAGGTAGCCGCCGTACATGCCGACGGGGCAGCAGTAGTGTCTGGTAGGGCCACACTGCCCAGAAAGGGACCAGCACTAACCAGTGCTCACTAGTTAGGACCAGACGTTCCTGAGCAGACAGAATGGTTATGAGATCATGGGGGGAGATGGGGTGCCAGCAAATAGGCAGGAAGCAGAAGAATGTACCCAGAATCTGATGGATTCTCACCACCTACACCACCACCATCCCTAATCCAAGCCACTATCATCTTTCTTGTAGATTATTGCTAGGACTTCCTACCAAGTCTCTCTCCTAGTTCCCTTCTATCTTTGTCCCTGACACATCTCTCTCTTTGGAGATAAGAGAGCTAGGTACTCGTTAAAGACACAGGCTTGACTCTCTCCCACCTTCTTGATTAGCTCCTGGCGACTATACTCCATTAGCAAGGGCTCTCCATGCTGACTCTGATAGGCCCGCTGAGATCGTTCCTCACGCTGTGCAATATCTGGCAGGAAACTGCTGGCCCACACCTATCAAGGTGCAAAAGCAAAGAACATGTCGGTCCTTTATCTTCAAGCCTCCACATCACTAGCATATTTCCTTTGTGCCATTCATCAATCCAGTTCCCAGCCAAGAAACCCACTGGAGCCCATGACACCCTTACCTGGCAGTGGGGATGAGGATTGGAACAGCCCATCATGGATCCTTTATTTTCAAAGATCTATTTGGTAGGGGTAGGGAGTTTTAGTAGTCAAAGACACCAACTTAATCCCTCCTGACCACACCCTGTCAACACCAAAGTTGCACCAATCCCTCCTTATCCTTCCAGGAGTGGGGGTGATCTCACAAACCTGCACCCAAGGGTATTGGACACCCAGCTCCTCTGCAACTGAGGCCCATGCATCAACGACAGCCCGGATCTCAGGGACCGACATGAGTGGCAGCGTCATATCCGACCAGGGGTGGAAGCACATGACCTTACTAGGTGGTAAGGGGTAAGGGATGACAGAGAGATAGGGCTGGGCTGCACTAGAGGTAGAGACCAACCCCAGTGCTCAGTTTACAACCCTGGGTTAGAAGTTGTAAGAGGGGAAATCCATAGTTACCAGACTCCTCGAGCAGCCTCTGCTTGGAAAAGGGGATGATCACTGGGTCCTAAGATAAAGGAGTATCACTCTCTGAGGCAGAAGTCCCTCAAGAGGTCTAGCCTCCCTCCTCCGTAACAGCAGTTGGAGCCAAGGTTACCTGGACTGGGGGCATCAGGCTGCAAAGCTGGGAAGTCATTGTCAAATAGGAAAGTGGCATCATAGTGGGGATTCACCTGACAAGGATAAGCAAGAGAAGTCTTTGCTGCCCTATACTACCATCATCTGGTGGGCTTCAAGAGCTGGACAAGCTGTAAGGGGGTGGGGAAGGCCAACTCTAAGGGTCAAAAAGTCTTGTTGGGATATGATCCAGAGGATGTCCAGGTCCACTGCCCTATGGGTAAAGGGCAGCTCAGAGGAGCTACTCCTCAGGCCCAGCCTGCACGTGCAGGGCTCTACAGGCTTACCTCTCCATTGGCTCTTGTGGCCCCAGGACACAGAGGATTGAGGGGGTCGTGGCGGGGCACTGACTTCAGAAGCTGGGGCTCCACTTGCCCCTGCCAGGGCCGCTTCATGCGGTGAGCTGATACCAGCACCCACTCATCCTGCAGCGGGTTGTAGCGAATATGCTGATGGTCTGGGGGCAGAAATCAAGATCAGTCCGCAAAACTCTCTCTCCCCTGGGACTCATCCGCCAGCAGCCCCAAACGGGGACATCCTCTCGGCCCCGTCCTGACCAGGAGCTAAAGGGCCAGAACTGAACCTTTTCAGAGCCAATTGTCCCTCAGCCCTTCCACGGGCGTCTCGTGTTACTGGCCTTGCTTGGGGTTGAGGCGAGAACTCCCTAAGGAAGGGGAGAACTCATCTCAGGTCCCAGAGAATCCCAGCCGCCCTGCAATTACCGCTCGCCCGGAAGGCTGCTACCGTGATGTCCACCTCTGACGCCTGCTGACGCTGGTCAAGACCCGCTCCGCTGCGCGACATGAGGACACAGGGAGGGACTGTCTAGAATGCAGGATAAGCCGCGGCTCGCTATTTCATTTCTTGGTCTTCCCGCCCCTCCCCACCGCCGATGATTGGCCAGCCTCCGGCACGTGACTGTATGAGGGCGCTGCCAGGTCACCTGGAGGCGGAGCTCAGGAACTACTTGCGAGGACGTTGACAATTCCACTCCTCCCTCTCCCCACCCCACTCCCCGGGATTAGATCCTAGAAGAACCTCGGTGAAAGCTACTTACTGCAGTCTCTTGGCTCCACGAGGCTTACAGGACTTTTTTGCTGAAGTCATTCATTTGGCTATTCGTTCAGCAAGTACTTACTGGGCATCAGACATGTGCTAAGCACCCAGGCTCTGTGTGGGCATAGGGATGCCCCTTTGTGCCATGTGAGTTAGGCATGGCCTCAGCCTTCCCTGAGTTTTTATTCTAGGGTGAATAATGGTGCAACTCTTATTCCACAATCACCTCAGTCACCTGCTCAGTGGCTATTGGTGAAGGAGACGCAAATTTAGGGATAAGGTGGACCCTAATCTACTGTAGCTGAACCTGGCCCCTTGGGAGTTACCTGGAGGAGTGGATACTTCTCTATAGCCATATGCCAGCCCCACCATCAGAAACAAACTAAGAATAAAGGGCTAAGAAACTACACAGTGTCTCTGTGTCACAGACCAAAAACATAAGAAGTAGACAAGGCATTGGAATGGTGGCTCACACCTGTAATCCTAGCACTTTGGGAGACCTAGGCCAGGCTGGAGGAATGCTTGAGGCTAGGAGTTCAAGATCAGCCAGAGCTGCCCAGTGTGGTGGCTCATGTCTGCAGTCCTAGCACACTGGAAGGATGCAACAAGTGAATTCCTTGAGCTCATGAGTTCAGACCAGTCTGACCAAAAGCAAGATCCTTTTTCTACTAAAAATAGAAAAACTCAGCTATTTTTGGTGTTGTGATGGGTGTCTGTAGTTCCAGCTACTCAGGAGGCTGAGACAAGAGGATCCCTTGAGCCTGGGGGTTTGAAGTTGCTTTGAGCTATAACACCAAGGCACTCTACCAAGGGTGACAAAGTGAGACTCTTGTTTCAAAAAAAAAGAAAAACAGCCTATTAGCTGGGTGTGGTGATACATGCCTGTAATCCCAGCTACTCAGAAGGCTGAGCCAGGAGGATCACTTGAGTTCCAGAGACTGAGGTTACAGGGAGCTACGATGACATCACTACACTCTAGTCTGGGCCACAAAGAGAGACTCAGTCTCTAAAATAATAAATGTGGGCCAGGCACCGTGGCTCATGCCTGTAATTCCAACACTTGAGAGGCCAAGGCGGGTAGATTGTCTGAGCTCACATGTTCGAGACCAGCCTGAGCAAAAAACAACCCCTCCACCCGCCCAGTCTCTACTAAAAATAGAAAAACTGAGGCAAGAGAATTGCTTGAGCCCAGAAGTTGGAGGTTGCTGTGAGATATGATGCCACAGTGCTCTAGCCAGGGTGACAGTTTGAGACTCTGTCTCAAAATAATAATAATAATAAAATAAATGTGGGGGCTTGGCACCTGTGGCTCAATGGCCACCTGAGCTGGCGGGTTCAAATCCAGCCTGGGCCCACCAAACAACAATGACAGCTGCAATCAAAAAATGGCCAGGAATGGTGGCAAGCACCTGTAGTCCCAGCTACTTGGGAGGCAGAGGCAGAAGACTTGCTTGAGCCCAGGAATTGGAGGTTGCTGTGAGCTGTGATGCCACAGCACTTTATCCAGGATGACAGCTTATCTCAAAAAAGAAAAAAAATGTGGGCAAGTAAGACTACAAAAATATCTAAAAAACTGGCAGAACAAGACTGTCAGGAAGCCACCATCTGGGTAGGGTCAAGGGTGTTCCTTTACACATCCCTTCTCCAAATTGTTCTTAAATAAGAACAATTGAAAAAAAAAAAAGAACAATGGGATAACACTTAGATAAAATTCAAGGCTGGGCATGGTGGCTCACTCCTATAATCCTAACACTCTGGGAGGCCAAGGCAGGTGGATCCCTTGAGCTCAGAAGTTTGAGACCAGCCTGAGCAAGAGTGACCCTGTTGTTACTAAATAGAAAAAAACTAGCTGGGTGTTGTAGTGGGCACCTTTAATCCCAGCTACTATGGAGATTGAGGCAGGAGGATCACTTTAGCCCAAGAATTTGAGGTTGCCATGAGCTATGATGATGCCATGCACTCTACCCAAGGCAACAGAGTAAGACTGTCATAAAAAAAAAAAATAAAATAAAAAAAGAAAGAAAAAAGGAATTTAAATTAATTTCTCACCTGGTACTTTTAAAGAGCTGTGTAATTATTGTAGGTGTAATCCCGCTACTCAGGAGGCTGAGGCAGGAGGATTGTTTGAGCCCAAGAATTTCAAGAATTTGAGTTTACTGTGAGCTATGATGACACCAGGGAAAAAAAACTAGCCAGGCTTTGTGGCAGGCGCCTGTCAGTTGTAAGACTTTGTTGTTGTTGTTGTATTCAGTCATTCACAGTCTGAAACAGAGGCCTCAAGGTCATCCAGAGAATGAGTGGCCAAGCTAAGATCTGAAGGCAAGTTTCCAAAGCTCTTCCCAGTGCTATGAGATACCTCTGAGACAGACTTCAGTGGAATTCAGGACAGAAACCTAGTAAACTTGGAGCTGAGCCACAGGAGAGAGGCCCCTTTCCCCAAGGCTGGCCAGGCCACACCAGGTGTTTTGCAGCAAAAACTGGGTCATGGGTCATTTACCTGATCTCTGCCCTAGGGTCCTCAGACTAGAAATCTGAAGAGGCCAGTAGGTAGGGGGCTGGGAGCCGAGTACTGAGAAATGCAGGTTTAACCTGTCCCACTGGCTGGTACCTGAAAGGGTGGGAAAGGGATAGGAAATCTACTTTTCTGTTCTCTCAGCTGTCTGAGTTGGAGTGACTCTTCTCTCTCTGTTTGTTTCTCCAAGGTCACTTTCTGGAGGAAGAAAAGAATGGCTGAGGTGAGGCATGCCCTGTTCTTTCCCTCCCAGAGTTCTCCCAAGTGTGATCCCTGGATAAAGATGACTGTAACCCCAGTCCCTCAGTCCTCTATCTGGGGTCATTCAAGGCCATAGAACACTCCCTTTTTTTTTTTTTTTTTTTTTTGGTATTTAACAGTATGAGCTGGAGAAGCTTTCTGAAAAAACAGATAGGGAAGCTGCAAACCCACATAGCCCAGAAGGCTCTGCTTGGGTTTGGGGACAAAGATCAGATTGGGGGGCTAGTACTCACTGCTCAGGGTTCTTAGAAAACTATCAATTCAGAAATGTCACAGAAGCCAGAGCCAATTCACAAACATATTCCTTCAATCCTGCATTCACCTATAGATAATCCGTTCTTTATCTTTCCTTTCTCTGCCAAGTTTCTTCAAAAAAAAAATAGACCATCTCCCCAGCCTCTACTCTTAGCTGCACAGTATATTATAACATGTCTTTTGCCTTGTATTAGTCAGGTGTAGTTGCTATAACAAACATCTCAATAGTGTAATATTGCAGCACATTGCAAAGGGGAGAGGAGCTCTGTCCCATGTAGCAGTCAGGAACCCAGGTGCCATCCACCTAGTGGCGCTGCCATTTCCTAGGGCCTCAGAATTTTCCACTAGATCCTCTGTAATGAATGAGGAGAAAAGAGAATGTATCAGAGGAGATTTTAGGAGCCAGACCTGGAAGTGTCATACATCATTTCTGCTAATATTTTGTTGGCCAGAACACAATCACATAGCCCCATTTAACTACACAGTACATGGTAGAAAGTAATCTGGCCTCCCAAGAGGAAAAGGAAATGGATTTGTGAATGTATAGCATTGTCTTTGCCATATGTCCCTACTGAGAAATCTAATGACCAATCCTCATCATCTTACTGAATATTTTGACTATGTTGACCTTCATTCTATCACTCTAAGAAAGAAAAGAAATGTTTTTATCTGAGGAATGTGAGCTTTCTTTAATTATTAGGCCTAGAGAGGCATTGATAATTGAATGTGATGGCAGTCACATATCACCTCCCCCCCACAGCCAAATAATTACTTCTTTTTTTTCTGTTACCCAGGCAGCTTACAGTGCTGTCATCATAGCTCATTGCAACTTCATACTCTTAGGCTTTAGGGATTCTCCTGCCTCAGCCTCCCAAGTAGTTGGGACTATAGGTGCTTGCCACAAAATCTGGCTGATTTTATTATCTTGGGGAGAGACAAGGTCTCACCCTTGCTCAGGAGGTCTCACTTTTGCTTAGGCTGGTTTCAAACTCCTGAACTCAAATGATCTTCCCACCTCAGCCTCCCAGGATTACAAGCATGGGCCACTGTGCCTGATCCCATATAATTACTTCTTTTTTTTTTTTTGTAGAGACAGAGTCTCACTTTATCGCCCTCAATAGAGTGCCGTGGCATCACACAGCTCACAGCAACCTCCAACTCCTGGACTTAGGTAATTCTCTTGCCTCAGCCTCCCGAGTAGCTGGGACTACAGGCACCCACCACAACGCCAGCTATTTTTCTGTTTAGCAGTTCGGCCAAGGCCGGATTTGAACCCGCCACCTTCGGTACATGGGGCTGCGCCCGACTCGATGAGCCACAGGCGCCGTCCACAAATAATTACTTCTTGAAGACACTTGCTATTAGGGCTGCAGACTAACTGATGCCAAGTAGCCATAAAATAGTATACACTGGACACTACAACTCATATGCTATAGTTCAACAATGTATAGCCAATCATTAATCAATGTTATTCCAGTAAACCAATGAGAATTCCTGTCAAACAACATTGTATCAGCCCACTCCTTGTCCTTTTTGTCTTTAAAAACCTGTTTGTAGTCTGGGCGCAGTGGCTCATGTCTGTAACCCTAGCATTCTGGGAGGCCACGGTGGATGGGTCACCTGAGCACATGAGTTCGAAACCAGCCTGGGTCAGAGTGAGACCTCATCTCTAAAAATAGTCAGGCATTGTGGTGGGCGTCTGTAGTCCCAGCTACTTGAGAGGCTGAGGCAAGAGAATCTCTTGAACCCAAGAGTTTGAGGTTGCTGTGAGCTGTGATGCCACGGCCCTCTATAAATAAAAATAAATAAATAAATAAATAAAAATAAAAACCTGTTTGTAACACAGATCAAAGAGAGCAACTTCAAAGTGTGTCTTGGACAATTGTATTCAATGTTGGCCCAGATAAACTGTCTGTCACCAAAGCTAAAGTGTAGTGGCAAGATCAGCTCACTGCAGCCTCGAACTCCTCCTCAGCTCATGTAATCCTCTTGCTTCAGCTTTTTCAGTAAGCTGGGACTATAGCTGTGAACCACTGTGCCTGGCTAGCTTCTCTCTGTAGGTTAAAAACTCTAATGTGTGAGGCTACTCTCCTCCAGTTCTTTTTTTTTCTTTAATTTTATTTCCTTTGCTTATTTTTTATTTTTTTGCTTTTTTCTTTTTGTTGTTGAGACAGAGTCCCACCCTATACTCCTGAACAGAGTGCAGTGAGCTCACTGCAACCTCAGACTCAGGCTGTGGGCATCCCACTGCCTCAGCCTCTAGAAGCCACTGGGATTACAGGCGCTCACCATGGCTCCTGGCTGGGTTTTTCCATTCTTTTCTTGAGTAGGGGTCTCACTCTAGCTCAGGCAAGTCTCAAACTCCTGAGCTCAAACAATTTTCCCTCCTCAGACTCCCACACAGCTGGGATTACAGGCATGAGCCAAGGCGCCTGGCTTTTCCAGTTCTTTTATGTTTTATTTATATAATTAACAAATACAGTGCTCACCATGTAAGGCACTAATTGCTTTATAAATATTAACTCATGGGCGGCGCCTGTGGCTCAGTGAGTAGGGCGCTGGCCCCATATATCAAAGGTGGCGGGTTCAAACCCAGCCTCGACTGAACTGCAAAACAAAAAAATAGCCAGGCGTTGTGGTGGGCGCCTGTAGTCCCAGCTACTCAGGAGGCTGAGGCAAGAGAATCGCCTAAGCCCAGGACTTGGAGGTTGCTGTGAGCTGTGTGACGCCATGGCACTCTACCGAGGGCAATAAAGTGAGAATCTGTCTTTACAAAAAACAAAACAAAACACAACAAACCCCCCCCCCAAAAGTATATTGCCTGATTTAGTTTTCACATTCCTTTTATGAGACAGGTACTATTATTAACCCCATTTTCCAGATCAGAGATCTGAAGGTCAGAGAGGTTAAAGCACTCGACCACAGGCACAGGAGCTTCTACCCCAGCAGTCTGGGCTCCTAGGGTGCCCATTCCAGAGCTGCCAACCTTGCACCCTGTGCACCCCTCACCGGCCTCTAGAGGGAGCCATAGGGCTTTATCTCCTTGGTGCCGGGTTTCTTGCCTGTGTGAAAGTGTTCGGGGCGGGGCTCACAGAGTACCTGCAAAACAGGGCACAGGCTCAATAGGTGTCAGCTGCTCTTACTTTGATTATTGTGATTGCTGTCACTATGGCAGAGGCACAAAGAAATGGCTCTAGGAAGAGAGGGCAAGGAGGTCTAGATCTGTTCTGACTGGAAATCCTATGTGAGCTGGGCTGGGAAGACAAGCAGTCTTGACCCTGAGTTCCTTGGTGGGGGATGAGTGGAAGCTGAAGATTCCATCTCTCTGTCTCTCTCTGGCAGTTACTACCTTATCCTCAGCTGTGGGGACGCTCCACCCCAGCCGGACAGCCGGAGGGGGTGGGGGCGGGGGCGGAGCCGCGCCCCCCCTCAATTCCATCCCTTCTGTCACTCCCCCACCCCCGGCCACCACCAACAGCACAAATCCCAGCCCTCAAGGCAGCCACTCGGCTATCGGCTTGTCAGGCCTGAACCCCAGCACGGGGTAAGTGGGTGCAGGTGGGGAGGCTGTGGGGAACAGCAGTAGGATTGCTTTTGCTTCCAGGGTGGGGAACTGTACCCCAGTTTGGCTGGCGGGTCCCTGCCCCTGCTAATGCCTCTGCTTTGCCTCTTGCAGAAGCACAATGGTGGGGTTGAGCTCTGGGCTGAGTCCAGCCCTCATGAGCAACAACCCTTTGGCCACTATCCAAGGTGCGTGCTGCCTCATGTCACTCCCATCTTCACCAGCCCTGCCCCTTGGGGCCTTGAGCTCCCCCCATTGCTGCTCCAGCCATGCCATTCTGCCCTTGCTCACTGCATCGCTCACCTCTTCATATCCATCTCACCTTTGGGGAAGGTGTGAGGGGTGCTGATGGGGGTTATTGGGACAGATGGGAAGATAAGGGGGCATTCTGGGAAGGACACTGGAAGACAAAGGTCTCCCTTGGCCCAGCATGCCCCCAGCCCAGCCTCTCTTTCTCCCCACCAGCCCTGGCCTCTGGTGGAACCCTGCCCCTTACCAGCCTTGATGGCAGCGGGAACCTGGTGCTGGGGGCAGCTGGCACAGCCCCAGGGAGCCCTGGCCTGGTGACTTCGCCACTCTTCTTGAACCACGCTGGGCTGCCCCTACTCAGTGCCCCACCTGGAGTGGGCCTGGTCTCTGCAGCGGCTGCAGCTGTGGCAGCCTCCATCTCCAGCAAGTCTCCTGGCCTCTCCTCATCCTCCTCATCCTCTTCATCCTCCTCTTCCTCCTCCACTTGCAGTGAGGCAGCAGCACAGACCCCTGGAGGCTCAGGAGGACCCGAGGCAGGGTCCAAGCCTGAGTGAGGGCCTGCCATGCCTCTCCTCCCATTCCTCTGACCCCCACTTAGGTCCCTCACCTGGGAAGAGGGTGAGGAGGCCAGTGATGGGGATGCAGAGTGTCCTCGGAGCAGGAGTGACAAGGGAGGAAAGACCAAAAAACAGAAACAACCCAACCAACCAAAAAAAAAAAAAAAAAAAGAAACCAACCAAAAAGAAAACCAAAAATAATCACAACAGAAACCAGCTGCCCCAAAGGAACCAGAGGTGAAAACAAAGAAAACCAAAAACAAACCAAAAACCCCCTACAAAATCAAACCAAAAACCAGTTGCGAGCCAGACCTCAGTGTGCTCACCCTCACCGCTACGACACCAAATACTAACCCCAGCCAGGGGCGGAGGAGTCTCCAGTAGGTCGGACCTCACGCCACGAGCCCTGGCTGCGGGGCAAACCCCCAACCATGCCTCCCCCAGTGGGGGCTAGAGAAGGAAAAAGAGAATATGCCAGCCTCCTGGCTCCAGCCCCCAGCCCTGGGCCAGCAAAGACAAGGCACAGCCTGGGGAAGATGGGCTGGTGCTCAGAACCACCTGCCAAATGTTCTTTTCCAGAAGGTGAAAGAGAAAGGGCCTGAACAACTTTACACCAAATATTCAGTAGCTTCATCCAAAGGATATACAGAATTTTTAGCGTTATGCTCAACAGAATGTGTCCCTACCATGTGTACCCCCTCTCCCTGGCCCCCCACTTCTCCCATCTGGGCAGGGGGTCCTGCTTTAACCTCCTCCTTCCTCCCAGCCAGGGGAGAGTTCAGGGGGAGGCCTGGGGATGACTTTTCATCCCGTTTCTCCCCCTCTTCTCCCTTGAAGGGTGGGTTTGGCCATTTTGCCAAGTTGTAGCTCTCATGAGACCCTCTTCACCCTCCTCTGCTCTAGAATCTACCCCCACCCCAGACCATGGAAATGTGGGAGTTTCAGGCAAGAGGGTCTGAGGTGAGGGCATTCAAGTTTTCTTTTTTTTTTTCCATCTTGTCTGTCAGTTTCCCTGAAAAAAAAATTCATATTCCAGTGCCTATCCGTGGGATCCTTCACGTTCTTTGACATTAACCAAAAACCAAAAAGAACTCACCTCACTCTTCCCACCCTGTGCCCCCCGATACTGCTGAATGCCTCCACCCCACATGCACATATACTCAAGCATCCCAGTGGTGGGGGTTCTCAAGATGGTGTCCCATCAGAGTTCCTGTGGCAGGGACAGTGCCATGACCTGTGGTGTCCATCTGAGAGGGCACAGTGGTGGCCACCTCTCCCATGAGACCTCCACAAGTCTTGGCTGGACCCTGTGTGTGCCCAGCCCTGGATTCGTCTCAGCAGTGGACAGAGGAGAGACGCCCTTGGGAGCCACCTCACCCTTCTGCTATTGCAGAGGCCAACGAAGTTTTGAACCAAAAAACAAAACCAGAAAACCAAACAAACAATAAATTTAAACTAGAAAAAGAATTTATAGATATATATATAGATATATATATATAAAGGGAAAGAAGATGAGGACTCTTCAAGAATAAGGAGCCGCGAGGTGGAGCCAAGCCCCTGCACCAGTGGTCCAGGCCCTTGGTCCCCAAGGCGGATGGAAGGATGGATGCTTCTTTCTCTTCATAAATACCTCATGGACGTCGTCTTCGGGGAAAGCCGGAGGGAGGCGGCTGGGGCAGGGCCTGTCCCTCAGCCAGGGCTGATGGAAGCGGGTGGGCGGGGCTGAGTGAGGGTGTCAGGGACAGGGGTGAAAAGCCCCAAACTCCCCGCCCCCCCAATCAACTAAAAAAGCTTTAAAAAAAAAAAAAAAAGACAGGAAGAAACAAGGAGTAAGAGCAAAAAGAATGGACGAAGGAAAACTAACAACTTTTGGGTGGTTTGATTCTTCCTTTGATTTCTTTTTCTGTTCTCTTCTCTCCTGTCTCCCACTTATTTCTCTACCTTCTCCTCTCTCTTCCCTCTTCTGTTGCTTTTCTTTCATTTATCTCAATCTCATTCTTTCTGTGTCTCTTCTCAAACCAAAGTATTGCTGTGAAGGACGCGAGCCATTGAAATCTGAGTGGAGCCCAGTGGCTGCGCTGGGCAGAAGCAGAGGGAGGGGGCCGGGTGGCTTCCACTTTCTGCTGGACACTCTGGGGAGAGCAAGACAGAGCCCCAGGCCTCAGCGTTCTCTATTTTTCTTGTCTCCCTTCTCCCACCCGGGAAATGAAACTGTTGGGCTGGGCCATGGAGGCAGCAGAAACTCGACTGTTGCAGGGACCTCCAGGTGCCTTCTCTGGGCAGCGGTGGAGTAGCCGCCCCCTGACCTCTGGCACCCATGGGGCCTGGCCCCAGGTCGACCCATCCTCGCCGGAATGTAAGCATCTCCGCTGAACCGAATCCCTGCCCTTACCCTACCTCTAAGTTTGTCCATGTTAATTTCCTGAAGAGAGAAGGGACTGGTGAGAGGGCCTGGGCCCCAGCCCAAGGGCGGAGAGGGAGCCAAGGGCCGGACCAGATAGAAAGAACATTTGAGCAGAGCAAAAATGAAAGGAATTACAACCAAAAACCCCTCCGAGAAGACAGGCAGCATGGAAGGCATGGTGGAGATGACTCAAAAACAAAAAACAAAAAACAAAAAACTATGATTCTAGACCAAAAAAAAAAAAAAAAAAAGAAAAAGAAAAATAATCCAGGACTCACCACCACCCACTTCATCCTGCTTCCTCCCCATCAAGTCCCACCACCTGGGACCTCTCCCCACCCCAGTGTGGGGGAGTGGGGCAAAGAGGAGGAAGCAGGGGGCAGGGATGGGGCAGATGCCCTGACATTGGTGGAGGGACCCCCGTGCAGCAGGGGATGCTGGGGACCCTCCCCATCCAACCCCACAACTGGGAAAAGTAAAGCAAGAAAAAAGAAAATTCCTGGGAGGGGGAAAAATAACCAAATCCCAAGCTTTAACTACAGCTGTGAAACCAAATATTGGGAAGGGAGTAGGAGGGAGGGAGGGGCAGGTGAGCCCCAGTTCTCCCCCCTGGGCCCCTCTCCCCCGAGGACTCGAGATAAGGCACCAAATACCTCATAGAACTTTAATGTTAAAAAAAGGAAACCAAATATCGTTGGCTGGGGGCCAGCCAAGGCAAGGGGCTGGGGGGCTGGAGGGAGCCAGGGTCAGGATGGTGATAGGGGAATTCAGACCCCCCACCTCCCTCTGCCCCTTCTACTCTCTGTCTCGACTCCGGGAAACAAAACTATCTCATCATTTTTATTTTATGGTCTGTACAGAGCCTGTGTCCGTGTGTCTGTGTGTGAGCGAGAGTTGCAGGGCTGGGGGAGCTTTCTGTGGGGGATGGAAGGGAAGCCCCAGGCCAGACCCTAGGCTAAGAGAAGTGTCCTGAGGTGGGGAGCCAGGGGCCTGGGCTAGAAAGAGAGGAGAGATGAGTGGATTGGAGCAAGGGGAAGCCCTCTGAATTTCTCTTCTCCCCAACCCTGACCTGCTTAAGGGAAGGACAGAGACTAGGTCTACCCTAATGGTGGGCCTTTTAATTGTGCCAAAAAAAAAAGATGCCAGTAACTAAACCACCTCTCTCTGTTCTCTTTTGGGGGTTGGGTGAGAATAGTGGAACCCAAGCCCTTATAGGAGTTGGGGATAAGATCAGGAAGAGGGGGAAAGGATGTGAGTTTTCCACCCATCTCTTCCCTGGGGAAGGGCAAGAGAGGGTCTTCAAGCTCTGGAAAGATAGGATGATGGACTAAACAAGTCAGGGATGACCTCTTGACCTGACTAGTTTCTTTCACCCACCCAAATCCCAGGGTGACCCTCTCTTCCTCTAGTCCAGGGTAGGGGAACTGAGTGAGAGAGAGAATGAGACAGACTGAGCAAGATTGAGACACGCGGGCCCCCACTGGTCTCTGAGTGGGAAGGCAAGTGCGAGAGATAAAGGCCTCCAAGAGAAAAAAGAAACAAACCAAAGATTTAACCATTAAAATAAAAAAACCCACAGACAACTCCGCTACCTTTTTATATGTTGGAAAAAAAAGTGAAAAAAATTAAAAAATAAAAATAAAAAAAAAATACACAAAAACTCCAAGCCGCAGGTCCTTCATGCGGTTTGAACTTTGACCTCAGCAGTCTCCAAAGCAAGACGATGATGATGAAGGTGGAAAAAAAAAGAAAAAATAATGTATATTTTTAAGTATTTGTCCTTTAGATGTTAGCTCATTGTTAAACAAACAAAAAAAAAAAAAAAAAAAAAAAAAGAGAGAAAAATCCAGAGAAGTGTTGCTGGGATGGAGACAACTATTTACTATGTCTGTGACCCCTCCCCTCTGCCTCTCTTCCCTCTCTCCTCTTTCCTTTCCTCTAACCTTCACCTCCCTAACCTGTTCCCCAAGCCCAGGGGCTCACTATTTATTTATTTATATAATTGCAGGGTGACTGGGGGCCTGGACAATTCATAGAGGGCCTTTGGATCATGGGGGGGTGGGGAAAGGGCAGGGAATCTTTGGGAAAAGCTGGGGCCTGATCTTTGATTAAACTCCTTTCTGGCCTCTTGTCCCACTGCTGCCACCATTATCCAGGGCTGCACTAGGGCAAGGTGACCACCTTACATTGGAAAGATCTGCTTGGCTTAGTCTTTTCCGGTGTGGGGTACCTCACCTACTCACTTAAAGGACCAGGTTGGAATGAGGGTGAAGGGATTCAGAGTGGGTGGCAAACAGTAGGCAGGGGAGACAAAAAGTGGCATCCAGAAATTAAGTAGGCCTCAGAGTAGACCTGCTTTTCCTCATTCTCACGAAATTAGCCCCTCTTTCAGTTTTGAGCCCTGTGTTGGTAGCCCCTTCCTTCCCATCCTGTACCCTCTCCCTGTCTCTTCTCGTGGTAGCGGGTTAGCGTTTCCGTGTTCTTAACTCCGATCTGCTTGTTCATTGTACAATGTGCTTCTTTTAAGGCCCCATTTTTGTAACTTGAGTGTGTCATTCATCTGAACAAACATCAAAAAATAAAAAATTAAAAACTGTACAGAGAAATGATGACTGCTCTCCCTTGGTCTCCTGACTTTCTCTACTGGGAAGTGTGGTGAGGAAATCAGGGAATGGTGTTGAACATGTGTACTAGGGTATGGGGTGGTATAGGTATAGGGTATTAAGTTACTTCTGTTCTACCAGTGAATGGAAGTGAGGCCTGCATAAGTTTCCTTAATAATCGAAAATCAAATCTGGGAATTTAGGATGAATTCAAATCTCAGTTTTGCCATTTTATAGACATGTGACCTTCAGCATCCTAATCTGTGTAACAGGAACAATATACCTCATGGGATTATAAGACCATGGTCTAAGTAAAGAGCTTAGGACAATAGTTCTCAACCTTCCTAAGGCCGTGAGCCCTCAATACAGTTCCTGTGGGTCATGACCCACAGGTTGAGAACCGCCGGCTTAGGATAAGGCTAAGTGTGGTGGCTCATGCCTGTAATCCTGGCACACTGGGAAGCTGAGGCAGGTGGATTGCCTGAGCTCAGGAGTTCAAGACCAGCCTAAGAGCAAGAGCAAGATCCCACCTCTACTAAAAATAGAAAAAGTAGCTGGGCATAGTGGTGTGCACCTTTAGTCCCAGCTACTCAGGAGGCTGAGGCATAAGGATCGCTCGAGCCCAAGAGTTTGAGGTTGCTGTGAGAAATGAGGGCCACAAACTCCAACTGTCTCAAAAAAAAAAAAAAAAAAAAAAACACCTTAGGACTGATCTCTAGCACTATGAATGAGAACTATGAGAAAGCCAGAAAACCAGGAAGTACTTCCCCATCTCCATCCCTTGATGCTTCTCCAGAAGACTACAAAGACCCTTAAAAACCAGTGTTGACAGGGGATGGGTAAATTCATTCCTAACAGGTACAGTGCACACTAGGTTACGGCAACACTTATAACTTTCAAACTGTACAAATGTAATTTATGTAACCAAAATGTTTGTACCCCCATAATATTCTGAAATAAAGAAAACTCGAGTTCATTGTGAAGTTTTCTGGTGGTACGATGTACACACCACCCTTTCCTTTTTAAAGCAACATTAACTCTTACTCAAATTATTGTGCCCATCTTGACCAAGTCATTTGGAAGGAACAACAGCTTCATAGGCGTCCCAGCCATGGACTGACCCATAAGACCTCATCATTGAAAATCAGAAATGGTATCAATGAAAAACACTGAGAAACCATTGGGTTTCCTTGTCACCGTTCCATTCTCTGTGGGGATGGCGGTACAGGAAAAAAGAAAAGAATGGGAGATGGGTTTGATAATTCAGTTAAGATTAAAAGTATTAGCACCACATCATTTTAGCAAGACTGAAAGAAAATCAATTCTCCAACTCTCAAGTCAGCAGGGATGGAGTTCCAGGATAGTGCATGGAGGACCATCATCCAGTCAAGCCTACTGTCTCTGAGGTGGTAGTCAAAACCAGACTCTAACGTTCCTTGTCATCCAGACCATCCTGTGACAAGCAGACAGAACACTTGAGAGCTGTGGAGCTCATCACTTGTCCTGAAGCCTTAACACCACACCCACCTAAAGCTTGGTGTGCTTAACTGCTCTCTGTACCTGGCTTTCTACTCATATTCCTCTCATTAAGAACATATTGGCACAGTGGTTTATGCCTTAATTCCAGTACTTTGGGAGTCTGAGGTGGGAGTGCTTGAGGCCAGGAGTTTTGAGACCATCCTGGGCAATATAGCAAGACCCTATCTCTACAAAAATAAAAGACAAAACTTTAGTCCTAAGTGGTGCATGCTATCTCCCATCCCTTAGTCCTATCCCGAGGCCGGACAGCTTGAACCCAGTAGTTCAGGGCTATAGTGAGCTATGATCACATCACTGCAGGCAGCAAGACCCCATCCTCTCAGAAAAAAAAAAAAAACAAAACACCTCTATAGGCACTAGATGAGTAGTGTTCTGTCCTTGACTACTCTGGCTTATGCAACTTCTATTCCAACTAAAAACAAGCAATGCAAGCCCCACTTTCATCAGGATTGGTATGTGTGCACAACACAGATTCCTGGGTCTCATTCCAGATAGGCTTACTGGATCTAAGTCTCAGGAAACTAACACACATTAAAATTTGGGAACCATCCTACTTGAACACCAGCACCCAAGTGATCAGCATTATCATGCTATTTTTAGGACCATGGTTCAACCTAGAACCAAAATTCCAGCAGGATTATACTGAGCAATGAACGCCCTGCCTTATTCAAGGCTCCAAAAAAGAATAACTGGGGAAGTGTGGCTAACCTGTCATACAGCCATTCCTTTCTGAAAATATCTGGTTAACCAACATCCTCAGGTTTTTTCCCTCCATTCTTGTCCCTTTTCTTAATTCAGACTGATTATTCTACCTGTCCAAAGCACTTACTCAATAATGACTTTCAGTATGTTACAGCTTTTCTTGAGAAGGGACAGTTCAGGAATGATTACGTGGGGATTAGGGGGACCTGGCATGCTGGGCTATGAGGGCTCAAGTCCTTTCTGCAGGGTATACAGTAACTGAAAGAAGATGGTGTCCATGATCAGCATGCCCTGGTGAGAAACAACTGATTAATAGAGATTTGCTCTTCACAAGGAGTTGTTAGGACATCAAATGAGTGCTTTTTCTTAAAAAAAAAAAAAAAAAAAGAGTACAATAAGCATATTGTAGTAGAGTTAGGAGACCTGGCTTCTAGCCTTCTTCTCATCTAAGCAACAGGTCAAACCAGTCACTTTCAAACGATGTCCTAAAGCCCTGATGCCTGCAGAGGGCTAAGACCTGCAAAAGGAGTTAAGAAAGTGGAGAGGCCAAGTGGACACTTCTTGGGCCTCCCTTTCCCCAAATTTCAAAATAAATAGCTTCCCTTTCACCTCTCACTTACTGAGGTTTTAAATAAGAGCTCCTTTCAATAGAAGGATCTGGAGTAATCTAAGGAGTCTTGAGAGGCAAGGCTAATACAGCAACTGAGCATTCTCCCCCCAACCCCTGCTCCCCATCATACATTCCCCAACTCCTATCTTTACCACCCTCCCCCAAGTATGCAAAAGACAGCAAAGCGAACAAGAATGCATCTAGGTGACTAAACCAAATGAAACTAGGCTTAAATTCCAGCTTTGCCCAGATTGGGTTGAATTTGACCTTGGTCAAGTCATCTCAATGTTTTTGACTATAGATTTCTTCCCTGCAAAATAGTCTCACAAGATCAGTGTATTATTCAAAATAATGTAGGAAAGTACTTGAGACTAACTAGATCTTCAAACATTGGCAAACCACCCCTATGATCCCTCTGTCCACAACAAAAATCTGTGGACTAAGCCAAAGTCCAATTCCATGGGGGGCTTCAAAGCATCTCTCCTTATGAGGCTTCCTACCCCCAGGAACAGATTATTAAGAAATCTTCTCCAATTTCACAGCTGGGTCTGGCCCAAGGGGCTACCCTCTGCTGCCCTGGAGATCATGCCTACATTTGCCTCAAAGGACACACAGTTGAGAAAACCTGCCTTGGGAGACACAGCCCACATCAGGCCACAAGTGAGGAACCTGGAGCAGGGTTGTAGAAGCAGGTTTGTAAGAATCTGAGCTCTATGTTCCTGCCACCAAAAGAAACAGGTTTGCGCTTTTCCACAGGGATATGGGGACCTCTAGTGGCAAGAAAGCCACACGCCCTCCCAAGTCCTAGCTCTAAAAGCTGTGCTTGCAGATGCCAGGTCCTTCTCTTTAACCTAGCAAATGTTTACTGAGCTCCTACTGTCCACCAGGCTCTGTTGCGGGTGCTGGGGATATCACCATGAGAAGTCAGGCCTGGTACCTGGCCTTATGACTCCTCAAATTCCACCCCACACAGCTGGGCCTGACAAAAGCTCATAAATGTCCAATTCAGTCTTTATTAATAGTTTCACTTTGGGGTCACCAGTGCTAAAAGGTGGAAGATGGGGGAATACCTTTATGCACATCAAAGACCCCAGACTACCCCTCCCCAGAAGGGACAATAGATCCTATTACAGAACTTACACGGTGATGGGGACAAGCAGAGAAAGGGCACAGTCGATACAGAGTTTAAGGGGATTCTGGAAGGTCTTCAGCAACAGAGCCTGGTGGTGCTGAGGAGGGAAATGGGGCAGGGTCAGCCACTGATCTGGACTCCCTCAGTGTCAGCCAGAGGGTAGATCTCGATGGCCTCCACCAGGGGTAGCGTCTCCACTGCAGTCTCCATCACAGCAAGGCCGACAGCAGCCTCGGCCTCCGCCAGCTGTTGCCGCACAGCTGCCTGATGCTGCTGCTGGTGGGTCTTGCGGTGCTTCCAGAGGTTGGAGAAGGAGCGGTAGCTCTTGCCACAGTCAGGACAGGAGTATGGCCGTTCACCTGTGTGGATGCGGCGATGTTCTGCCAAGCGCATGGAGATGGCAAAGGCTTTGCCACACACTTCACAGGCAAAGGGCCGCTCACCCGTGTGCAGGCGCCGGTGGTCTTTCAAGTGGGTACTCTGACGGAAAGCTTTACCACAGTCTGGACATGGGTATGGCCGCTCACCAGTGTGGATTCGCCGGTGCACCTGCAGTGAGGTCTCTGTGCTGAACAGCTTCTTGCACTCACTGCATTCCAGGCCTCGGCGCCGGGCAGGGGCTGCTGTGGCCACACCTCCAAGGGCTGTTGGGGAGGTGACTGGTGTGCGAGTGGCCCGAGGAGCCCGAGGGGCCGGGGGCTCCTTAGCCAGGACCTCTCCAGGCCCAGCTGCTGCATGAGCTGCCTCATGTGCCTGCAGCCGAGCAGCAGAGCCCACTTTCTTGCCACAGGTACCACACTCAAAGCGCCGTGGGGCCTGGGCAGCTGCAGCTGCACAACGGTGCTCACAGAGCCGCAGTGAGGAGGGAAAGGCAGCCCCACAGGATGGGCAGCGGTGGGGCTGGCGCCCTGCATGAACCACAAGCTGGTGTACCTCCAGCAGCCGACGCAGCAAAAAGGAACGAGGGCACTCACGACACTTGTAGGGGTACTCGCCTGTGTGGTGGTAGCGGTGCATGAGCAGGCGGTAAGGGCGGTGAAAACGCACCCCACATTCCTGGCAGCGGTAGGGAAAGTGTTGGGCATGCACGAGGCGGTGCTGCCTCAGTGTTGAGCTTTGTGTAAAGGCCTTGCCGCAGTCCCCACATCGGTAGGGCCGCTCCCCTGTGTGTGTAAGCCGGTGGCGGGCCAGGTTGGCAGGTGAGTTGAAGGGCTTGGAGCAGTCAGGGCAGGGGAAAGGGCGTTCCCCAGTGTGTGTGCGCAGGTGGTTACGTACATGAGACTTCTTCTTGAACATCTTGCCACAAATGCTGCACTTATGGCGCCGCTCCAGCCGGTGCACAAAACGCTGATGCCGGGTCAGCTGCAAGGCCTTGCCAAATTCACGGCTGCACAGGAGGCAGCGGTAGGTGCCTGGGGTAGTGGGTCCTGCTGAGCTCTCCTCGGACACAGGGGGCTGAGGGGCCTCTTGCTCTCCAGTCTCTGCTGGGGCTGGCTCAGGGAAACTGATGACAGGCTCTTCTGGTGGGACTGGTGTTGTGGGCAGAGGGACACCCCCTGCTCCATGGGTACGTCGGTGATAAAGGAACTTAGTGAGATTAACAAAGGTCTTTCCACAGGGACATGAATGCAGAGGATTTGGGGTATGGGCTCGCCGGTGGGCCAAGAGGAGAGCCTCTGTGCCGAAGGCTAGGCCACAGTCTACACACAGGAAATGTGATTCGCTGCTATGGTCTCCAAGGTGCTGGTCCAGACTGGAAGGGCTAGGGAAGACACGACTGCACAGGGGGCACTTAAAGACGCCCTCCCGGTGACTCCGTAGGTGCTGCTGGAGTTGGTGGGGTGACAGAAAGAGCTGGTCACAGGCTGAACAAAAAAGCTCCTGCGTAGCTGCCCCACCTGGCTCTCCACTATTGTTCCTCCGGGCCCTGCGTCCCCGACGATCACGCCCAATGGCTTCACCATTGCGCAGCTCGTAACTGTGGTCAGAGGACGGCAAGGGGTCAGGTTGTGACACAGGCACCTCTGCAGATGATGAGGTCAGCATTTCTTGCTGTAAGGCAGGCTCCTCAGACTCTGGGGTAGGAGCAGGGAAATGAGTTGCCTGGTGCTCCAGAAAGTCAGCTGGCAGCTGAAAGAGCTGGGAGCACTCAGAGCACTTGTAGAGAAGCAGCTCCACCTCAGTCACCACCTCAGTGGTGGTGGCAGCTGCAGATGGGACAGCTGCCCCTTCCCCACCCTCTTCTGCCTTTCGGTATGAATGCTCCACAGCTACACGGGTCTGTCCCATGGGGGGCCCTAGAACAACTGGGGACCCCAGGACAACTGGGGCAGAAGCCTTGGTGGGCGTGGCCCGGAGATGTGTCTGCCGGTGGTTCAGCCAGAGTTCCTGGCTGGCGAAGAGAGCCTTGCAATCCACACACTCATAGTGGATGGTGCTGGAGCTCAGAGGGGGTGCCTTGGGTGGTGGCTCGGCTGGGACTGCTTCCTGAGGTACCATCATCTTCAGGTGCAGTTCCTGGTGCTCCAGGAGCTGGCTGGGTGACATCAGCAGCTGACCACACTCCAGGCACTGGTACTGGCTCTCTTGTACTAGGGTTTGATAGAGGCCCGTGCCCGATGCTGCCTCTGTGGCCACAGTGACTCCAGGGTCAGCCATACCCACCAGCTCAAAGTGCTGCTGGGGCACGTGAGAGTTCTGGTGCATGAGCACCTCTTCCAGGGATCCATAGAGCTGGTTGCACTCAGAGCAGACATAACGGTGCTCAATGTATAGGACTGTCTCTTCTGACTCCTCAGTCATGGCAGTACCAAGGCCCTGCTCTGGGAGAGGGGAAAGTGGGGACAAAAGAGTTAAGCTACTGCTTCCTCAGTCCTTCCCAGTGACAGCTCTTTCCCTTTATCACTCTTACC
Source organism: Arctocebus calabarensis (assembly GCA_963573935.1). NCBI lineage: Eukaryota > Metazoa > Chordata > Mammalia > Primates > Lorisidae > Arctocebus > Arctocebus calabarensis. The sequence goes on from CAUYON010046858.1 coordinate 24,129, forward strand.
TCCCAATACCTTAGACCTATTTCCCCTTCTAACTATTTCTTTAGAATTTTCTATTCACACATCCTTTCCTAACAATTCTTCCTCTCCTGAATATAAAACACCAAACATACAACCTTCCCAGCATTCCCTTCCCTGGAATCTACTCCAAGTCTCACCTCTGAATTAACTTGAATCAAACTCCACCCACCAGATCCTTGTCACCTGTCCAGTCCCCTCATCTCCTATGACTCCCAGCAGGTCCCACGGTCCCACCCATCACACAGGAACCTATCTCATCTCCTCACCAGTTCATACCACAATTCCCTCTCCCAGGTACCCAGCCTTAAGTGCCTTTTTCTCCCAGCCACACTCCTCTCATGGCCTCTGTTCTTCCTCCCAGGTTTTCAGACCTCTTTCTCTTTTTACAGCCAGACTACTCAAGCTGCCCAATGTCCCCTCACTCCACTTTCAGTACCCTTATGTGATACAACCCATCTTCCTTTTTGTTTGTTTGGGGTTTTTTGAGACAGAGTCTCAAGCTGTTGCCTGGGTACAGTGCCATGGCGTCACAACTCATAGCAACCTTAAACTCCTGAGCTTAAGTGATTCTCTTGACTCAGCCTCCCAAGTAGCTGGGACTACAGGCACCCACCACAACGCCCAGCTATTTTTTTGTTGTAGTTGTCATTGTTGTTTGCCAGGCCCAGGCTGGATTCAAACCTGCTAGCTCCGGTATATGTGGCTGGCGCCCCAGCCGCTGAGCCCTGAGCCCTACTCTTCCTTTTTTTTTTTTTAGACAGAGTCTCATTATGTCACCTTCGGTAGACTGCCATGGCGTCACACCTCACAGCAACCTCAAACTCCTGGGCTTAAGTGATTTTCCTGCCTCAGCCTCCCAAGTAGCTGGAACTATAGGTGCCCACCATAAAACCTAGCTATTTTTTTGTTGCAGTTGTCATTGTTGTTTAGCTGGTCTAGGCTGGATTCGAATCCATCAGCCTCCGTGTATGTGGCTGGCGCCCTACCCACTGAGCTACAGGCACTGCCCCCCTCTTCCTTTACACACAACCTTTGCTACCCACTATCTCTCTTGCTGTGATGCAGATTCCTCATATCCAACTTTCTCTACCCCTGTCAAATTTTCTCACTAACCTATCTGCATTCTCTTTCCCACCTCAAAGACTTCTTCATGATACCCATCCCACCCCACCCCCCCTTTTTTCCTGAGACAGTCTCTCTTTGTTGCCCTTGGTAGAATGCCATGGTGTCCTAACTCACAGCAACCTCAAACTCCTGGGCTCCAGCAATCCTCTTGCCTCAGCCTCCCAAGTAGCTGGAACTACAGGCGCCTACCACAACACCTGGCTATTTTTAGAAATGGGGTCTTGCTCTTGCTCAGGCTGGTCTCAAACTCTTGAGACTCAGGTAACCCACCCATCTCAGCCTCCCAAAGTACTAGGATTACAGGTGTGAATGGCTGAGTCTGGACCTTTTTTTTTTTTTTGAGATAAAGTTTCACTCTGTTGCCCTGAATAGCGTGCCATGGTGTCCCATCTCTCAGCAATCTCAAACTCTTGGGCTCAACTGATCCCCTTACCTCAGCCTCCTGAGAACTGCACTACGAATACCCACCATAATGCTGGGCTAGTTTTTCTAGAGCTAGTCCCCAAACCCCCTTTAAATTACTCAACCTCCTCTACAAATCAAGGTCCTCTCTCACACTCCAATTCCCCCTCCACCCAGAATATCAAGACCCATCTTCACAAAAGCCTGCCCTAATCCTTTCTTCATACCTAGACCCTTTCCACCATTCTAACTCATGCCTCTAGGCTTTATAGACACAATTCACATTAATCACTTCTTCAAGGCAGTGTCACTCATGCCAGTAAACCTAGAACTCTGGAGGCTGAGGCAGGTAGACTGCTTGAGCTCAGGAGTTCCAGACTAGCTTGAGCAAGAGTGAGATCTGTCTCTACTAAAAATAGAAAAACTAGCTAGTCATGGTGGCAGGCACCTGTAGTCCTAGCTGTTCAGGAGTCTGAGGCAGGTGGATCACTTGAGCAAAAGAGTTTGAGGTTGCTGTGAGCTATGATGCCACAGCACTCAACCCAGGGTGATGGAGTGAGACTATCTCAAAGAACAAAACAAACAAGAAAAAAAACTTTTTACCCAGAACAAATCTGCAGTTCTAACCCCCTCTGAGATATAAATATTCCTTCTTCCTAATGACTTACACCTCTCTTCTTCATACAAAACCACCCCAACTTATTCTGGGATACACCCTCTCTTCTTGTCAACTTAAGCTCCTTGTCTCTGCAAAAAAGGCCTACCCTAACCCATTCTGAGGATGCCCTTCTCACACCCCCACACCCTAACTCACATCCAAACCTTCACATACTAACTTAAACTTTTCTCATTTGCAAAGACCTTCCCCCAGCCATTCCAGGGATGTTCAGAATCCCTCTTCACATCAACTTAAAACTTAACTTCTCTTCTTCCCAAAAAGATCCCCCCATACTGTAACCCACTCCAAGGAGAAGATCCAGACTTAAAATTCCTTTCACACGTACCCTTCCTATTGCCTGAATCTCTTTAGAGATACCCAGACCTCCTATTCTTCTCATGTAGAACCCCCACCACCACCTTCATTCAGCAGACACCTCTTCTTCACACCCAAAACCCTCTCACCAGGATAGCCCCCCAACTTCTTAGCAACCTACCATTTCATTCTCATTTCAGGAATACCTAGAGCCCCCCCTTTTTAGTACACAGATCTCTTGCCACCCTACTCCCACCCCCAACAACCAAATCCCACCTTCATTTCAGCCTAATTACCTGCACTTAAAAAAAAAAAAAAGAAAGACTTCCTCCCAGCTCATTCTAGGGACACCTAGAAACCTTTTCACATTAATATAGCCCACTCGTACAGAGACCCTGCTCAAGGAATTCGAAGCCCAACACCCTCACCACAGTTTAAAGTGTTAATTTAACCCCATCCTTTACACCTGAACTTCCTAATACCCTAACACCAATTCACTACCCTAATTCTTCCCAACCATAGCTATTTTCCTTCTGTGTTAACTTAATTACCTCCTCACTCCCTAAACCCCTCACCAGGCACCCAAATGCCATCTAACCGCCACAGCCCCTTCAGTCCTGGACTCATCCCACAAACAAGCCCTTTACCCCAGCACCCTCTGGCGCCTCCGCGCCCTCTTCGGAGACAGCTCAAAGGCCTGCCGCCCGGGTCCCTCCCAGCCCCCGGCCCAAGCCCCGCCCCGAGACTCAACCCCTTCCCCACCCGCCGCCGGGACCTGACTGGCCCCCGCCCCGCCACCCGCGCGCTCCGCCGGCCGTTGGTGCAGCTCCGCCCTCGCCGCCCGGGGCGCGCTCTCCCCGGGCCCTCAGTGCGCAGGCGAGGTGGCAAGAGGAGGCCGCAGGGTAGTGTAGGGAGCTGGGCTGGCTCTCAGCGCGCCCACTTGTACTCACCCGCCTCTACCGTCTCGCACGCCCCGGACCTGGGCCCTAGCCACCGTTCTCCTTGCGCACAGCCACTCCAGCGTTACGCCTCTCTAGCTCCTGCCGTATCCTCTCGCCTGCTCCGCAGCCTTGCTCTCGCCCCCAGCCACCCTCAGCGACGCCCCTCCCACCTTCCTCTTCGGCCGCCACGGGACGGCCGAGCGCGTCCAATCACCGCTCGTCTGGCCTTTGCCGCTTAGCCAATCGACACTCCTGTCTCTGAGGCTTGGACCAACAGTGCTGAGCGTTTGAGTGCTCCCCAAAGTCCAACCAATCATCTAGCGAAGTTTCCTCACATGCCGGCCCACGGGTTGATAGTGCCCGCCCCCTTAAGCCTCCCTGGAGTATACTCCTCCTCCACATCCTAGCTGACTCCACCTCTGACGGCTCTTGAAGGGAGCCTTGAACGGAGGGCGGCGTGATGACGTCAAGCAGCGGAGTGAGGCTGCGGCCGCCATCTTGGAGGCGCTAGAAGGGTATCAGGTGTCGGAGTCAGGGAGCGAGAAAGTCTGGGAAATTGAGGCACGCGACTTCCAAATGGCTAGAGCCGGGGAGCTGAGGCGCAGGAACCCCCAGTGGTCAAAGAGAGAAAGTGAAACACCACTCAGCGCGAAAGGCAGGGGGGAAACCGACACAAATCACGTGTAGGGAGAAAAGAGAAACCAAGGCTCAAGACTCACTTTATTAAAAAGAGAAGAGTGAAACCAACAGGAATGAAAGGAGAGAAAAAACAGAATTTTTTTTTTTTTGAGAGAGGAGTATTGTCAGAAAGCAAGGAGAGGGAATCTAGAGGAAACGTAGGAACAAAAGTTTAATTTGGGCCGGGCTCAATGGCTCAGGAGGACCAGGAGGGTCGATCGTTCGAGCTCATGAGTTCGAGACCAGCCTGACCAAGAGTGACCTGTCTCTACTAAAAATGTAATATACAGACCGGCGCTTGTAGTCCCAGCTACTGGAAGGCTGAGAGAGGAGAATATCTGAGCCCAAGAGTTTGAGATTATTGTGAGCTATGAGGCCATGGTGCCCTACCCAGGATGACAGAGGAGTCTCTGTCTTAAAAAAAATTTTTTTTTTGTCATTTGAAGGAGTTGGGGGTGAGGTGGGAGACTTGAAGGACTATTAGGGTGAGAGCCTGAAGGAAGTACCCCTGCAGGATTTTGTTCTGCTTCATTCCACAGTGACTCTGACCCTGCACAGCTCAAGGACAATGGGGCCCAGTGTGTCCAAGGGGCTCTGAACATTCCTACTTACCTTCCTTCTGGCACTCAGGGCCTTGGGAGTGAATAACGTCAGTACTGTTGGAACTGTTTCCAGAGCTACTCCTTGAACATAAAGACAGGGGAACTGCAAGAAATTCACTGGGTCCAACCTTCTACCCACCCATCCGTTCCTTAGGTGAGGAAACTGAGTCTCAAGAGTTGAGTCATTGGCTCGGAGCCTGGCCACATACCCTGGGGTAGGCGGGTTGGAACCTGGCCTGGGCCTGCTAAACAACAATGACAACAACAACAAAAAATAGGCGGGTGTTGTGGTGAGCACCTGTAGTCCCAGCTACTTGGGAGGCTGAGGTAAGAGAATTGCTTAATCCCAAGAGTTTGAGGTTGCTGGAGCTGTGACTGCACAGCACTCTACCTAGAGCAGCATAGTAAAGCTCTGTCTCAAAAAAAAGAGTTGAGTTATTTACCTGAGACCAAAACTGCTAGAGGGTGGAACACAGTGAGACTCAGGTCTGTTTCTTAAGTCATCAGTTTTGCTGTGTCCATTTGGTCTCTAACTAGATGTTCCACCTTTCTCCCAGATTAAACTCCCTACTATAAGGCACATGTGGTTAAACCAGGCTGCCTGGATTGGAATCCTGGCCCTGACACTTCCTAGCTGTGACCTGGAGGAAGTCAACTGCCCATGTGCCTCAATTTCTCTCATCTGTGAAATGGGGATAACAACAGCTCCTGTTTGGTGATAATTGTGGAGCACTGAGTAAAATTTATGTAGGACTTAGTTATTTTTATTAGTATCTCCAAGAGTCTAATAATAATAGCTCACATATTCTGGGTGTGTCATGATGTGCTAAGTGTAAAGCTCAGTACTTCACATGCATTATTCAGTTTAATCTCAACACTCCTATGAGAGAGAAACTCTTAGGCTGACTTTACAAAGAAACTGAAGCTCAGAGAAGTTAAGTAACTTGTGTAAGTCCTATAATTATGAAGATGGTCCTGGATGCCTGGTAGCCCCAGTGCAGAGTGTGGGCTGGAAAAAGATTAAAAAAAAAAAAATTATGAAGAGACAGAGCTAAACCAGGAGATTATGCCAAGGCTTGCATTCTTGGTCCCCAGTCTGTACTGCCTGGCTGGTGGGAAGTTCTGTGGTTATATATTGAGGGGATGAATCTAAAAAGTAGAGGAAAGAGTTTGGTAGTAATCAATGAGGCTAAAGCTAGGCCCAGCCTGCTCCAGGCAGTTTGAGTTTGCCCTTAAGGCAAAAAATCTCCTGAGGTAGAAGCCAGAGAAGTGGAAGCTAGCCTCAGTCTTTGATAGGCTCTTGACCTTGAGCAGGTTCTTGCTTCTGCTAAGGCCTCCTTTTCTTCATTTAAAAATCCAAGGGTCCGGGCCATGCCTGTAGCTCAGTGAGTAAGTAGTGCACTGGCCACATACACCCAGGCTGCCAGGTTTGACCTCAGCCTGGGCCTGCTAAACAACAATGACAACTGAAACCAAAAAATAGCCAGGTGCCTGTAGCTTCAGCTACTTGGGATGCTGAGTCAAGAGAATCGCTTAAGGGTGGCACCTGTGGCTCAGGGAATAGGACACTGGCCCCATATACTGAAGGTGGTGGGTCCAAACCCAGCCTCGGCCAAACTGCAAAAACAGAAAAATAGCCGGGTGTTGTGGCAGGCGCCTGTAGTCCCAGCTACTGGGGAGGCTGAGGCAAGAGAATCGCCTAAGCCTAGGAGTTGGAGGTTGCTATGAGCTGTGTGACGCCACAGCACTCTACAGAGGGCGATAAAGTGAGACTCTTCTCTCTACAAAAAAAAAAAAAGAATCGCTTAAGCCCAAGAGTTTGAGGTTGCTATGAGCTGTGACAGCACAGCACTCTACCAAGGGTGACATAGTGAAGACTCTGTCTCAAAAAAAAAAAAAAATCCAAGGGTCCTTGACCAGGCGTGGTGGCTCACCTGGCTATTTTTCTGTTACCTATAATCCTAGCTCTCTCGGAGGCTGAGGCAGGTGAGTAGCTTGAGCTCAGGAGTTTGAGATGGGCTCTCATTCTTTCTTGTTCAGCCTGACCAAGAGTGAGACCCTGTCTCTATTAAAAATAGAAAAAGTAGGGCAGCGTCTGTGGCCCCATATGCTGGAGGTGGCGGGTTCAAACCCAGCTCCAGAAAAAAAAAAAAAAAGAAAAACTAGCCAGGCATTGTGGCAGGTGCCTGTAGTCCCAGCTATTTGGGAGCTGAGGCAAGAGGATTGCTCAAGCCCAAAAGGTAGAGGCTGCTGTGAGCTATGATGCCACAGTATTCTACCCAGGGCAACAGAGTGAGACTCTGTCTCAAAAAAATTAAAAATAATAAAAATGTAAGGGTCTAGCTTGACTTCTCAGGATCTTGAATTGCCCGATTTATCAGGTCAGTCAGGTCTCTCTTCTTCAAATGATACGGGAATAAGTTGAAGCCTGGATCATTGCTTCTGGAGGTGGCAGCATGGGACTAGGACTTCTGGGATAGGTCAAATTTAGGGAGAACAGGTTCCCTCTGCCGAAACATCTGCATAAGCAAAGACCCAGAGGCAGGCGTGAGTCTAAGCTTTCAGGCCTAGCTGGAGCTAATGATGGTCCTTTGGGGCCAGATGTAGTTGGGGATGCCCCACATGCCAACTAACAGAGGACTTTCCATGGTAGACTGGTATGTGGTCCTAGAGTTGCCATGTGCCAGCTGTGTGTTCGAGGCATGTGGTCACGTGTGCTGGGGGCTACACGTGAGTATGTCTGTGTCTCCTCCCCATCACGAGCGTCGGGGGTGGTGGTGAGTCACAGGCTCAGCCTTCCAGCGCCAACTGTCATGTTCCTTCTCCCCAAATTTCACCCCCACCCAGCCGTGCAGCACCCACCCCCACTCTAGATCTGTGTCGCTCTCTCTTCGATACCCCTGCCCCCCTCAGCTCTCTCTGAGAAGCTGCAGGATATTCTTAAATTCTTGGGCTGCAGAGTCTCCTGCTTCTCCTGGCTCTGCCTTCCATCTCCCTGCCCTATTGTCCCACCCTCTTTCCCTTTGCCTCTCTGCTCCTATCTCCTCATCTCTGTGTGTCCCAAGGATTTCTCTATGCATTATAGAGAATTCCCATGCTCACCACCTACCCCTTCACCTCTGTGGGAGCCATTTCTATTTTGGGGGGCTTCTTCCTCATTTCCATGGCTAGCCACTTGTGCCTCTGTAGGCTTCTTGTGTCTCTGAGCCACATTCTTGTCTCTGTGGGTCCCCTGGGGTTTGTGTCCCCCCCCTCCCCGTGTCTGTGACCTTCTCCAGCTCTTCTTGGCCCTCTCCCTGTCTTGTTCCATATGTGTGGATTGCTTTCTGGTTTTTTTTGTGTGTGTGTGCCTCTGCCCTTTCCCCTTTATTCCTTCATGGGGAGCTTTCTGTGTCATGAACTGTCCCTTGCCTGGAGGTCCTTCTTCTTGTCTCTGAGGGCTGTTCCCTTGCCTTTGGGGGGCTTTCTTTCTTATCCCTGGGCTTTTCCCTGTCCTTGTCCTTGTAGGTTTGTGGGACTTGGCCCACCTTTCTGGGTGTTCATGGCTGTCTTTCATCTCTTTGCATTTCTCTTCATCTCTGTAACCCTCTCTCTTCATCTCCATGTCCTTCTCCCCAGGTCTCTCTGCCTCTCATCCCTGTGGGCTCCTGCGCCCAGGGCTGCCTGGGCAGGGCGGTGGCATGGGGTGGTGGAGGAGGTGGCTGGGGTGGGCCCTCTATCCAATGCAGCTCCTTCTTCTCATCAGCATTCTCCTCGCAGGGCCCCCGGCCCCGACCAATACGGGCTCCCCCTCCCTCGACTCCCCTCCCTCCTTGCTCTCTGCCTGCCTCCCTCCCTTCCTCCTGCCTGCCCTCCTCCCTCCCTCATCTCTCTCCCCCCGCCCCCCTGCGCTCCAGGACCCAGCGCGGGCGGCGGGCGGGCAGGCAGGCGGCGGCCTCGGAGGGGAGACAAGCGGTGGCGGCAGCGGCGGTGGCGGCCAGCAGCAGGGAGGCAGGCCCAGCCCGGGACTGGAGCCGGCGGCAGCGGCAACCACTGCTGCTCACAGGGACCAGGAGTCTGTGGCCAGGCCCTCCCACTGAGGCCCTGTGCCGGGAGCTCCCAGGACACCCCACCCTCCTCTGCCTTCTTCCACCTGCACGCCTCCCTTCTCCTTTTCCTCCTTCCCATCCCACCTCATCTGCTCCCCTCTCCGTCTCTTCCGATCTTAGTCTCTCTGGATCTACTAGCACCCCATCCTCCCTAGCCCCTGCACTCCCGCCTCTCCTCGCCCCCAGCATGCTTTTCCCGTGGGGGCTAAGGGCTTGAGGACTCCAGGCCCTAGCCTCATCCAGGGCAGGGCCAAGGCTCCAGGGGGGGAGGGGGGGAAGGGGGTAACCCCCTCCCCCCCGCTAAGTCCTCCCCTCCCCCACTCCTCCTGATGGCCGGCTTCCTTTTCTCCACCCAGTCCTCGCCCCCTGTGGCCCCCCCAGGCCGGCCTGGCTAGGGGAGGGGGCGGGGGCCCTTTCCTGGGCCGGCTTCCCCCTCCCCCGGCTGTGCCTGTGCCCCCCCTTCCATTTTCACCTTCCTCTCCTCCTTTCCTCTCTCCTTCCCCTCCATTTGCTCCTTCCCCCTCTTCTCTCTCCCCTTCTCTCCTCCATTTTCTCCTCTCCCCTTCCTCTCCTGCCCAGCCTGCCCTCTCCTCTTCCACCTGTCCTTTTTCCCTGCTACTGGGGAGCCACCGTTTTGGATTAGTTGGGGGCCACCACTGGCTGTGGGGGAGGGGGCCCTGTGGACTGCCCTCTCCCCCCACCCCAGCCACACCACCACCCAGCACCAGAGCATCTCCCTGTTGTCGTTCCTCGGGCCTTGGGCCTCGAGGGAGCCCAGCCCTCCGTCCTACCAGATCCGTGAGTGTCTGCAGGCGGGGATTGGGCTGGGTTCTGGGTCCTGGAAGGCTGGGCTCAGTGCCGCTTGGCAGGGTCCCCACTGCTCCCCGGACTGGCAAGTACCCTCCCCCACCAGGGGCCTGCTCTGTACCTCCATCTCCCCAGCCTCCATTCACCCTGACCTTTTCTCACCCCATCTGGGTCCACAGCTCACCCCTGTACCAGAGCCCCACTTCTTGGGGTCCTACGGACTGTCTCTTACTTGTGGGCTCACTCCTCCCAGGCCCCTGGCATGTCTCTGTCCCTGCTTTCTCCCACTCTCAGTCCCGGTCCCAGACCAGACAGACTCTTGTCTCTCTCTGAGCCTCCTACCCATCCTCTGAACCTCATCCCCTCTGCCTGCCCTGGGACCTGTTCCCAGCCCATACAGACTCAATCTCTTGGAAAAATGTCTTTCAGTTTTTGAGTCTCCATTTCATGTGTCGCTTGGGCCTCTCTCAGACTCTACTGAACTTCTCTCGTCTCTGCTGTAGCCGACCCTTCCTTGGCGTGTGTCTGTTGATAACCCTCTCTCCCTGTCAAAGCTCCCTTTCTCTAGTCTCTCTCTTTTGAGGCTCCCCAGCAGGTCTCTTTCCACTTCTCTCCTTTCTGTGCCTCAGCGGTGCCTATGCTCACCTGTCTCCTCTCTCCCTCTGGGCTTGAAGGCTGTCCTCCTGTTCCCACTTTTCTGCTCTCCCCTAGATCCCCTGTGGGCGCCCGGCTCCTCCATCCCTCACTCCTTAGTGCTGCCCTGCCAGCCGCTCAGGTCTATGTTGGCTTTTTCTTGCTGGTCTCACTTTTCCCGCCCCCGTCCTCTCTCCCTACATCTGTGTTACCTCATGTGCCCTTTCCGCTCCTATTCCTCCCTACACCTGGGGGCTTAAGAGACTTAAGAGGCCCTGGGATCTTCTGCTCCCCCGCATGGCATCCCTGAGTGTCTCAGGGTGGCTGTGTCTCCCTGAGCGAGCGAGCGAGCGAGCAAGCAGGTGCACACCCTGGCTCTGCCGGTTCTCCAGGACACTCACTCTTCCTTTCCGCCTCAGTTTCCCTCCCTGATGCTCTTCTCTCCTGGTTTGCAAATCCACCCCTCTCCCTGTGTGCTTCTCTCCCTCGCCCCTTTCTCTTCTGGGGGCCTGCTCTGAGCTCTGACATACTTTCTCTTTCTTTCAGACCAGTTCTCACTCTTTTCAGAGTTTTGCTGTCTTTCTCCTCACCATGATTCCTGTACTGGCTGCTGTTTATTTCTATTCCTGCCTACTCCTTGGCCCCTTTGCCTCCTTAACCTGCTTGCTTCTCACTTGGCTGATGTATCTCATTTGTCCACTTGTCTGTCTTTCTCCTCTAGTGGGGCCCCTGTCTTGGCCCCTTTTACTCAGTTGTTCGCTGTGTTTCCATCTTTGTCCAGCTTTGTCCTACATCTGTGAGTCCCAGGCCGGCCTGACATGCTCCCCTCCTCTCTCACACTCTCTGTCTTGTCTCTGTCCCCTGCGATGTCTCATTTTTAGGCTGTGTTTGTCTCTCATTTAGTCCCAGGTCCTGTCTTTTGGGCTTTGTGTCTCTGTGTGTACCTTTCTATACCTCTGTCCATTTGCTGACCTGAACCCTTTCCTATACTCTCTCTCTCTGTCTTTCTGCTCCCACCTGTGTCTGCCACCTGTGGGACCCTGTCCCTCTCCCCCATCTCTCCCTTAGTCTTTCTGTCTTCTAGTCTCTGCTCCCTAATTTGCCCCGGAAGTCCCTGATGTCGCAGGATGACCCCCCCACTCCTGCTTCTCCTAGCCCCGCCCTTCATACCCTCCCTTTGAGCTCTCCTTCCGGGCCTCCCAGCATCCCTTGCTCCTCCACCCTTGACAAGCCTTCATCTTAGATCCCAATTATAGTTCGCAGCCACTAGCCTGTCCAGCATGCCCTCCCACCACCAGCTTCTTCCCAGAGACCCAGAGAGAGAGGGGTGACTTACTCAAGGTCACACAGTGAGTTGGGGGCACGACTGGGACTGGTCCAGTTTCCTGCTGTCCTGGCCTGGCTTTTTCTGGATCTACAAGATGGTCAGAAGTGTTGCCTGGTGCCTCTGCCCTTCCCTGGCAGTTCTCATCCCACTGTTTATCCAGCTCAGGCCGTCCTGCCATGGGGTCTGGTCAGAGTGGGGGATCCAGGCTCACCTCACAGCACTGTGGGCCCCACAATAACTGTACTCCATGCACACCCAAGTGTCCCTTCCCTTATGGCATAGCCCTCAGTTGGAGGAGCTTCACATCTGGTGGAACCCCTCCCTGCTCAGTGTTTGCCTTTCAGAAGGCCCAGGGGTACCTAGAGGAATCCCTGACTCCCTGGGAGTGGAAAGTTGGAAGGAGCAGAGATACGTTCTCTGCCCCTTTGCTTTAGCTCTCAGAGTGGGGTTGGGGATAGTGGTTTGGCACCCACTTCTAGAAGCAGCTCATTCCCTGCCTTTCTGCCCTTTTGGATCTCCCTGGTTGCATCCTAGATCCATTTCTGTCTTCCCTCCATTCTCTATCTTCCTCTTTCTGTGTCTCTCCTGTGCCTTGGTTTCCCCTTCTCCAGTCTCCACTTTCTTCTCCCTCTTTTTTTCTTTTTTGAGACAGAGTCTCATTTTGTCACACTCAGTAGAGTGCTATGGTATCATAGCTCACAGTGATCTCAGACCGTTGAGCTCAAGGGACCTATTGCCTAAGCCTCCTGAGTAGCTGGGACTACAGGCACCCACCATAATGCCAGGCTAGTTTTAGAGACGAGGTCTCAGTTTTGCTCAGGCTGGGCTCAAACCCCTGAGCTCAAGCAATCCACCTGCCTCGCCTCCCATAGTGCTAGGATTACAGACCTGCGCCACCACCCTGGCCTTTCTTTTCCCTCTTCTGTCCTTTTCCCATCTCATCTCCCATTTCCCTGTCTCTTTCCTCTCCCAGCTCTGTCCCTTCTCTAGTTCCCTATGACTCTTTCCTTCTCTCTTTTTCTCCATTTCTGTCCTCATTTTCCAGTCTTATCATCTTTCTATTCTCTTGTTTTTCTTCCCATTTTGTCCTTTTCTCTTTTTTCTGAGTCTCTTCATCTTTCCTCTCTCTAAGCCTCTCTTCTACTTTGTTTCCTCTTTCTCTCTTGACACTTTTTTTTTAGTCCTTTTTCTGCTTTGAGTTCATCCATCTGTGTGTCTCCACATCTCTCTCCCCTTCCTCCCTTCTTTCCTCAAGTTTCCTAACTCCTGGATACTCTCCTCTCAAGACTGTGGATGTCCAGGGCTCTCTCTCCATGGGATTGTGGGAACCAGGGACCTAAGGAAGGTAGAAAGTGAGGCCTGGGATGGAGTTGCCTAGCAACCACAGCATCTTCTCCAGCCAGTTTCTGTTGCCTAGGAACGGCTGCCTGCCCAGAGATGGGGCGGGACTGGGTGGAGGGTGGTACTTCCTGGTTTCCTATTGGGGTGGGGCTGGTCCCTGAAATTCACTCCCACCTGAAATCCTCACATGCTTCCCTCCTTGTGTACCTGTGCCTGTCCTTCCCAGCCTATCCCACTAAGTGCTATGAGGTCCTCTTTGGAAGTACTCTGAGTCTTTTAGCAGCATCCTCAGTATTGTGAGCCTCTAACCGGAGCAGGGCCCTTCAGAGCTGGGAACTCCTCACTAACAATGTCCCGGGGGCTGTGGTTATCACCCCATCCAATAGTCCTCCAAGGGGCTCCGTCCCCCCACACCAGCAGTCCCCTTATGGGTTGGGGGGGGTCTCCCTGCAGGTGGCGAGTGGGGGCCGCGGCAGCTGCGTCCCCATGAGGAGGGGAGGAAGATGCCGGCTGAGCTGCTGCTGCTGCTGATTGTTGCCTTTGCCAGCCCCAGCTGCCAGGTGCTCTCATCACTGCGCATGGGTGAGGCTCTCAGCACCCTGGCCTGCCTCCTCAGAGACCGCCCCTTGGGCCTTGGATTCCTTTTGGGAGACCCAGGCATTACAGTCCCTTGGGACCCAGGAATTTGGGCCTCAGGTCTCAGCTTCCAGCACCTTGTTCCCCTTAGACTCAGGAGTCCAGACCCTTAGCTCTTGCCACTGTCAGATCCAGGAGTCCCCCAAAACCCTTTTACTCCAGAGCTCAAGAGTCCAGGACCCCAGTTCCTTCCTTCCTCAGGACCCTGGAGTCTGGTCTCCAACCCCTGTGTCCCCTCAGCTGCAATCCTGGATGACCAGACAGTGTGTGGCCGCGGTGAGCGTCTGGCCTTGGCCCTGGCCCGGGAGCAGATCAACGGGATCATCGAGGTCCCAGCCAAGGCCCGAGTGGAAGTAGACATCTTTGAGCTGCAGCGGGACAGCCAGTACGAGACCACGGACACCAGTGAGCGGGGCCACGGGTTTGGAGTGAGGCAGGGCAGGCTGGTGGCCCTCAGTGTGTCCCTCTGCCCTGGCCTCTGGCTTGGCCTTGTCCTCTTCAGAGCTCTATCTGGTCCCTTCTTTTGCATCTGTCTCTGCCTTCCTCCCAGAGACGCTTGCTGCTGGGAATGGCAGGGTGGGTGAGAGGGTAAGCCCCAGTCCTGCCCTGGAGGAGCTCAGAGCCTTGTTTGGAGGACATATCGTAACTGGCTGGAGACACTTGTCAGCCCCTAGACCTGAATAATAAGGATCCCAAGTGGTGAGGTCAGAGGGCTGGGGCAGGGGTCAGTGAAGGCAATTTGGAGAAGGCTAGACTGAAGTTGAGCTTTGAAAGGTGAGCAGGTTGTAGAAGGAGTGGTGTTGCTCCAAGCACAGCCAGCTACATGGTAGGGTCATGTTAAGTGTTTGTTGAATACTAACGGGCCAAATGAATGTTCACAGGTGTCACTTGAACAGATGTGCTGGGGTTGTAGACCTTTGGGACATGCTGCCTTAAAATGTGTTTTCTTTCCTGCAGGCCTTATCAGAGGCTTGATTGTGTTCATGTATGTTTCAAGTCACCAAGTGGGAGAATGGGGTGCAGTGTTTCCCAGACCTTGACTGGAGTGGCATAGAGCACAATTTGGGAGAAACTGGGATGGAGGGCGAGGAGGGAGATGACATTTCAGTTATGTACCTAGAGTCTGGAGCTGGGGTAGGGGGCAGGGGGAAGTATTTGGAGCCAAGAATTGGGGTGTATGGTTGAGTCCATCCTGACCTCTCGATTTAGGACATGTTTGGGGAGATTGTGAGAAACTTCCAAGCTGAGTATGACAGGGCAATGGGGGTGGGGTGAGAATTGCAGTACCAGGGTAAAAGATGCCACCTTTGTGTGTAGGCAGTGGGGGAGCTATTGATGGGTTTAAATCAGGGAACTGGGTATCTGGAAAGAGAATCTGGAGGCTGAATTTGGGTGATGAGTGAGGAGGCTGGTACATGCCTGAGTTGAGAGTCCAGTGACAGCAGAGTTAGAGAGACAGGGACAGATGTGAGAAAATTTGAGGATAAAGAAGAGAGAGGAGTGGTGACTAATTGACTCTCAGGAGAGAGATTGAAGGCAAGTATCATTTCCAGGCATCTGGTCTGTACAAATGATGGGGCACAGAGGGGACAAGTTTGGAGGAAGACGAGTTGTTCAGTTTATGATGCTTTTGGTTAGATGTGGCAGAAACCCAACTCAGGCTGGTTCAAGACAAAAAGAAAATTTACTGCGTAATATTACAAAAAGGCTTAAGTACTAATTTCAGGCATGGCTGGATCCAGGTACTCAAATGATGTCCCAGGATTGCTTCAGGAATGGCTAGATCCAGCCATTGAAATAATGTCCCAGGAATCTCTCTGTCTTTATCCTTGGGCCCTGCTTTCCTCTGAGTTGGCTTCATTTTCAGGAATGCTTTCCCTAGCAGGTGACAAGATGGCCCAGCAGCTCAATGCCTGTAGTTTACCAATTTAGCAAACCCACCAGGAACTGTAGCAGAAGACCTGATTTGATCCCATATTTATGGGCTGACCTGGTCTCTGTGGCTTGGAGAATGTGTTCTGTGACTTACTGGGCCTGAGTCGGGTGCCAGTCCATCCTGGGAATCTTGTGGACTAAAGGGTGGTGGTATCTCCCCCAGGAGGAGTTATGGTCCTGCCATGAGAACAGGCTCTGAACAGGCAAAAGCAATAGCTTTCCACCTCCTGTTCTTGAGATACACATGTGTTTAAGGGGAATGGAGGAGCAAGTAAATGGCACAGAAGAGTGGTGTCTGAGTGCAGGGGACCCAGGTGCCCTCAGCTGTGGGTTCAGGATGGAGGGGACCTAAAAAGATTGAGAAGGACAAAGGATAAGGAACTGGGCACTGAATTTGCAGGCCAGAGGGGGCCCTCTTGTCCTCAGTATCTTTTTCTTTATTCCTTCCTTCTCTTTTGGTCTGACCTGTCCCTCTGTTGCCACATCCCCCTGTCTGTCTCTGTCTCATGCCACCTCTTTTGTCATTGTATTATGTGGGATCAAGGGTGGCCTTTTGGATACCAGGTGGTGGAAGAGGATCTGGTAGTATCCTCCGGGCCAGGTGGCTCCCTGGAAGATGGAGAAGGAGCGAGCTCAGGGGGTCCTTGACTCTGCCCTCTTCCCTATCCCTTGCAGTGTGTCAGATCCTGCCAAAGGGAGTCGTGTCTGTCCTGGGGCCCTCCTCCAGTCCAGCATCTGCCTCCACCGTGAGCCATATCTGTGGGGAGAAGGAGGTGAGCTGGGGAGTGTGTGTGGGGGGTAGGTGGGGGAGCGGGTCCCCGGGAGATGAGCGCTGGGAGCAGGATAGAAGCCAAAGCTCCCTCTCTATCCAGATCCCCCACATCAAGGTGGGTCCCGAGGAGACGCCCCGCCTTCAGTACCTTCGCTTCGCGTCTGTCAGCTTGTACCCCAGTAACGAGGACGTCAGCCTGGCAGTCTCCCGAATCCTCAAGTCCTTCAACTACCCCTCGGCTAGCCTCATCTGCGCCAAGGCTGAGTGTGAGGGAGGAGAACTGGATATTTTGTTTTCTATTCCTGTGAATGCCCCTTCTAGAGAGATCTGGTGTCCCACACGGTTGTTCAGTGCCCATGCGTTAGGCCCCCTGGGAGACCTAGATACCAGGCTTTTCCTTATTCCCATCATCCTGTTCCCCTTTAGAAACTAAGACCTCTAGTTCCACAGACCCCTTCTCCTCCAAAAAAGACCCATTTGGCCAAATACCTGCTATGTCAAGTCCCTCTGCTAGGTCCTGGAGAGGCCAAAAGTCACAGAACTGCTATGATATAGGAGGCGTACAGGGCCTCTAGGAGCACATAGAAGGGATCCTATCCCATCTGGGATGGTCAGGGCTTGCATACCCCAAAAAGGACATCTAGACTGAACCTAAAGGGTGGGGGAGATGGGAGGGAATATGTTCTAAGTAGAGAGCATGGCAGGGGCAGAGGTGAAGGGCCCAGGGTAGCACAGCCCCTTTGAGGGTTGAAGGTGTGCCCTGTGGCTGAAGTGTAGAGACCAAGAAGCAGGTGGTGGTGGCAGCTGGGGAAGGTTCCCACACAGGGCAGGGCGAGGGGCCATGTCCAGATGTATGCTGTACAAAGAGCTTTTTGGCTGCAAATGTAGAGAACAAGCTAGAGAGTGACATGAAGTGTGGCAGGAGCCCAGCGAGAGGCAGGGGAGAAGTAACGCTGGTCTGAGCTCAGGTGGTGGCTGCCAGGATGGAGGGGCCAAGATGGGCTCAGGATAGAGAGAAGGGAGAGGGCAGGGGCTTCTGTCAAGGAGGGGGAACATAATCCCTTCAGGAGCACATAGTGAGTATGCTTTGTCTTCGAGACATAAACATGACTTGTCTGGGTGGCTGGTGGGTATGTGAGTGTGGAGTTTGAGAGGGGGAATTGTACTCTGTAACCTGTAGAAGAATTCCTCCTTCCACAAGTATTTTTTGTGCACATGTTGTGTGCTGGGTACTGTCTTGCTATGAGGCATCTAACAGTGAGTGAGGCAGTCAGGAATCCCTGCCCTTGTTGGATTACATTCTGCGGAGAGGAGTTAGGCGGTAAACACCACAAATAACTACGTTATGTGGTGAGGAGTAATAAGTTCTGTGGAGAGGTACTGTGAGTAAAGAGGACTGGGAGTCTGGTGTGAGGGTGGGGTGCAATTTTAAATAAAATGGGGGTGAGGGCCTCAGTGAGAAGGTGGCATCCGAGTAAAGACCTGAGGAGGGGAGGAAGGGAGCTGTATAGGGACGTGGGAGAAGAGGGTTCCCAGCTAAGGGAACATCCGGCGTGAAGGCCATAGGATGGGAGTGTAACTGTGGTTTGGCTGCAGCTAAGTGGCAGAGCGAAAGGAGAGGAGTTCTGGGAGGTAGTGGGATGGGAAGCAGAAGTAGGGTCTTGGAGGCTGTGAGGACTTTGGTCGTTAGGACTCTGAAAGAAAGGAAAAGCCATCAGGGGGTTTGGAGCAGAGAAGTTCATCGAATCATTCTGGCTGCTGCTGTGGAGAGCATACTCGGGGAAGCATGGCTATTGCAGTAGGCAGAAGATGGTGTGGCTGGGGCCAGGGCAGTGATAGTGGTGCAGTGTGATGGGTCTGATGTGTTTTGAAGATGGGGCCTAGGTGTACTGGGCATGCGCACAAGAGAGAAAACCAGGCTGCCACTAAGAGTTTTGGCCTGCCTGGCAGGCTAGAGGTGCCATTCACCAACCTGTGTGAGATGTGGTGGTTTGGGCTAGGAGAGTGAGATGCCTGCCAGACATCCTGGTGGGAGTCAGGGAGGTGACAGAAATGGGAATCTGGAGTTGTGGGCAGAGGTTTAGGTCAGGGTTTTAATTGGGTGGGATCTGAGCTTAGTACCCCAAAGGGCCCAGCCTCACTCTGGACAGCTGCCCCACCACTTCAGCTTGCTTGCCAGTCCTCTGCCCAGCTGCCCATGTCTGCCCCATGCCCACACATTTGGAAGAGCTTTAACCTGAGGCCTGATCGCCACCCCCAGGCCTGCTGCGATTGGAGGAACTGGTACGTGGCTTCCTTATCTCCAAGGAGACGCTGTCAGTGAGGATGCTGGATGATACTCGGGACCCCACGCCACTGCTCAAGGAGATCCGGGATGACAAGGTGTCCACCATCATCATCGACGCCAATGCGTCCATCTCCCACCTCATCCTCCGCAAGGTGGGCTGCCCTCCATCTCTGGTTCCCTAAAGACCAAGGAGCAGGAACTTGGGGCTATTGTGAGCAAGTCACCCAAAGCCTGTGGGCCTTAGTGTTGAAAGGGATTATTTAGATCCTTTTCTTATATGCAGATGATAATCATAAAGTTTGTCTCCCACCCTGGACACTTGCTGGTTGTGTGACCCTGGACACGTTTCTTTGTGAAGTGAAGACAGTGGTAGTTCCTTAGGGGGTTGTAAGGGTGAATGATGGAATGGCAGGTAAAGCGCTCAGGGCAGTACCTGGCTCAGCTTCAATGCTGTCTCAGTCATAGCTACTTCAGAATTGTTTTTTCTTTATTTTATTTATTTATTTATTTTGTTGTTGTTGCTGTTTGGCCGGGACTGAGTTTGAACCCGCCACCCTTGGTATATGGGGCCAGCGCCCTACTCACTGAGCCACGGGAGCCACTAGAATTGTTATTTCTGTTAGAGATGGAGTCTCACATTGTTGCCCAGATTGGAATGCAGTGATCATAGCTCACTGCAACCTTGAAGATGGGCTCGAGCAATTCTTCCACCTCAGCCTCCTGAGTAGCTAGGACTATAGACTTGTACGATTATACCTTGCAAATTTTTAAAAATTTTTTGTAAAGCTGGGGGGTCTCACTATGTCACTCAGGCTGGTCTCAAAATCCTGGCCTCAAATGATCCTCCCACCTCAGCCTCCCTAAGTGTTTGGATTACAGGCGTGAGCCATCTCCCCCAGCCTTAGATTTTGATTGAGGTTATTTATTTATTTATTTATTTATTGAGACAGAGCCTCAAGCTGTCACACTGGATAGAGTGCTGTGGCATCACAGCTCATAGCAACCTCCAATTCCTGGGCTCAAGCGAATGAGTCTCCTGCCTCAGCCTCCCAAGTAGCTGGGACTATAGGTGCTTGCCACAACGCCTGGCTATTTTTTGGTTGCAGCCGTCATTGTTGTTTGGCGGGCCTGGGCTGGATTCGAACCCGCCAGCTCAGGTGTACGTGACTGGTGCCTTAGCCGCTTGAACCACAGGTGCCAAGCCTTGATTGAGGTTATTGAGGCCCCATGTTGAGGTGCTTTGTGTGCACTCTTTTTTTTTTTTCTGAGACAGAACCTCAAGCTGTCACCCTGGATAGAGTCCTGTGGCATCACAACTCACAGCAACCTCTAATTCCTGGGCTCAAGCGAGTCTCCTGCTTCTGCCTCCCAAACAACTGGGACTACAGGCGCCCGCCACAACGTCTGGCCATTTTTTGGTTACAGCCATCATTGTTGTTTGGCGAGCCCGGGCTGGATTCAAACCCGCCAGCTCAGGTGTACGTGGCTGGCGCCTTAGCCCGCTGAGCCACAGGCGCTGAGCCCTTTGCGTGCATTCTTTAATTTGGCTGTCAACCACCTTGGGAGGTTTAGAGGGAGAAAGGACTGGCTCCAGGGCAAACAGGAGGGGTCAGAGCACCAGGACCTCCCACCATGGGCCTGGTACTTTCAGTCCACCAATGATCCATACTCATTAATTATCAAGTGCCTTCCCTGCCATTAATTTCTCTTCATAATCAAGTTTGTATTATTAATTTTTCTCCAGTTAGAAAAAAATTAAAACCATATGTCACTGCTGATCATAGCTTCATAGCTTACAAAAAGAACTGTGAACAAAATCCACTGGGCTGCTGAGACAGGAGGGCTTATGGAAGAGATTTTGAGTTTGGGAGGCAGATGGGCCTCTCTGATGCCGGCCTTATGAGCAGTTGTTCCTTCCTGCTCCACGCCTGCTCTCCGTGATACTCAAATGAGAGCCAGCTCCCACCACCCAGGAAACGCAAGCTGGTGCCCTTTTATGTTACATTTCTTGTGGGGGCATAGGATTGGGTACTTCTGGCAGGGAGTTTTCCAGTTTTTGTTCTCCTTGAAGGCTACAAGAAAGGGGCCTCAAAAATGAATCTTGTGGTCAGGTGTGCATTGGCTCATTCTTGTAATTTCTGGCACTCTGAGAGGTTGAGACAGGTGGATTGCTTGAGCTCAGGAGTTCAAGACTAGCCTAAGTAAGAGCAAGACCCTGTCTCTACTAAAAACAGGAAAACTAGCCAGACAGGTTAGTGCCTGTCGTCCTAGCTACTTGGGAGGCTCAGGCAAGAGGAACGCTTGAACCCCAGGAGTTTGAGGTTGCTGTGAGCTATGATGCCACGGCTCTACCTGGAGTGACAGAGTGAGACTGCCTCAAAAATAAATAAATAAATAAATAAAAGAATCTTGGGGGTGGTTTCTGTGGCTCAAAGAAGTAGGGCGCTAGCTCCATATGCTGGAGGTGGTGGGGTCAAATCCAGCCCCAGCCAAAAACTGCAAAAAAAAAAGTATCTTGGGCAGCACCCATAGCTCAGTGGGTAGGGCGCTGGCCACATACACTAAGGCTGGCAGGTTCGAACTCGGCTGAACAACAGTGACAATTGCAACCGGCAGCTAAACAACAACAGCTGCAACAACAATAACAAAAAAAATAGCTAGGTGTTGTGGCAGTCACCTGTTGTCCAGCTACTTGAGAGGCTAAGGTAAGCGAATTGCTTAAGCCCAAGAATTTGAGGTTGCTGTGAGCTGTGATGCTCTGTGGCACTCTACCAAGGGCGACATAGTGAAACTTTGTTTAAGAAAAAAAAAAGAATCTTGATATCGAATTGACTGCCTTTTATTTGCAATGCAATTTCAGAGATTTCAGAGAGTAGTTTTTCTGAACTTATGACTGGGCTCAGCCCTACTCAGTTGGCACTTCGCTTTTGGTAGTGTAGGGTATGAAGGTTAAGGTTTTCCTCTTCACTTTGTTTCTAAGGTTTCCCCTTGCCTGTCTCCAGAAGGAAGTCTTCTAAGTGCCCTAATGAGGGACAGGGAATGTTTGAAGGCCTCATTCTGTCCTTCAGCAAAATCTCCATTCTACTTGGGGCACCAGTCAGTGTGACGGGATCAAGGGACTATGGTGTCCCTCTGCCCTAACTGTGTCCTCCCTATCTGTCTCTGGGCGTATTTTACTGAGTTTCCCCTAGGTGACTTCTCACCAGGCCTGTCTCTAAATCTCTTTTTTCTTTTGGGTCTTTCTGACTCTGCCTCTCATGCTGCCTCTTTACCTTCTGTGTCCTCCAGGCCTCAGAACTGGGAATGACCTCAGCATTTTACAAGTACATCCTCACTACCATGGTGCGTGCCTCCTTGGGCCCCTCCC
Source organism: Arctocebus calabarensis (assembly GCA_963573935.1). Classification (NCBI taxonomy): domain Eukaryota; kingdom Metazoa; phylum Chordata; class Mammalia; order Primates; family Lorisidae; genus Arctocebus; species Arctocebus calabarensis. The sequence continues at coordinate 46,061 of CAUYON010046858.1, forward strand.
TGCCTCCTTTCCCTTCCACCTCCACTGCTGCACTCGGGGCTGGGCACCAGGTCTCACCACCTTTCCTTGGTCCCAGGACTTCCCTATCCTGCATCTGGACGGTATCGTGGAGGACTCTTCCAACATCCTGGGCTTCTCCATGTTCAACACCTCCCACCCTTTCTACCCTGAGTTCGTGCGCAGCCTCAACATGTCCTGGAGGGAGAACTGTGAAGCCAGCACCTATCCGGGCCCTGCGGTGAGCACATAGACACCTATAACACCCAGAGACACATTGTGCACAGACACTTCCAGGGAACCCTTTGGGGTCTCACTCAGATCATGATCAGAGCCCTTTAGCATGTTGAGAGGCCCACAGTACAGCTTGTGATGAGTCTGACCCACATCCTCCTTGCCATCTCTCACGCTGCTCCAGCCACAACTAGGCACAGGTGCACCTTAGGGCCTTTGCACATATCTTGCTCTGCTTCCTGCACACTTCCCCAGAGAAGCAGCTGCTCATGCCTCCTTGCTAGGTCATTGTGTGTTATGTCCTTTGGTTATAAGATTTTCCTTGGTCTTCTCATTTAAAAAATGGGAAACAACCTACTTTTTTTTTTTTTTTTTTTGTAGAGATAGAGTCTCACTTTATCGCCCTCAGTAGAGTGCCGTGGCATCACACAGCTCACAGCAACCTCCAACTCCTGGGCTTAGGCGATTCTCTTGCCTCCCAGCCTCCCAAGTAGCTGGGACTATAGGCGCCCGCCACAACACCTGGCTATTTTTCTGTTTTGCAGTTCGGCCGAGGCCGGGTTTGAACCCTCCACCTTCGGTATACGGGGCCGGCACCCTACTTGATGAGCTACAGGCGCTGCCTGGAAACAACCTACTTTTTAACCCCATCCTCTGCTTCTCTTTTCCCTTAGAACTTACATGTGTATTTATTTATTTAATCACTAAATAGCTTACTCTGTATCATACTGAAAAGTTTAAGATCGGAAGTTCCATAAGGGCAGGGATTTCTGTCTATTTTGGTTACCATTGTATCCCCCACACCTAAAATAGCCTAGCTCATGGTAAGTGTCCGATAATATTTATTGAATAAATGCAGAAATACAAAAAAGGTGCATATTTATGTTTATCTGTTCATAGACATTGACTCATATATCAAGACTTCTGCATGCAAACAAGTGCACACAGGCCATACAACTGGATATGGGTGCAGGGACACCACACACACCAACATAGAGGCACATTAGTACACACCTTGCATATACCCACACAACACAGATATGCAGACCTTTGCATCCACTCAGCTGAGGCACACACTCATAGGCACATATAGACTGACCACAGGCATCAGTCACAGCTCCATGGCCTGGGTCTATCAGACACTCACTGTGTGCCAGGCGCTGTTCCAAGTGCTTCACAGGTGTTATCTCATTGGATTCCCATAATAATGCTTAAAGGCAGAGATTACTATTATCTTCCCTTTATAGAAAAAGAACAATGGGCGGCGCCTGTTGCTCAGTGAATAGGGCATCAACCCCATATACCGAGGTGGTATACCAGGTCCGGGCCAAACTGCAACAACAACAACAAAAATAGCCAGGTGTTGTGGCGGGTGCCTGTAGTCCTAGTTACTCGGGAGGATGAGGCAAGAGAATCGCCTAAGCCCAAGAGCTGGAGGTTGCTGTGAGCTGTGATGTGACAGCACTCTACCGAGGGCGACATAATGAAACTCTATCTCTAAAAAAAAAAAAAAAGAAAAGAAAAAGAAACAAACAAGTTCCGGGAGGGATGGAATATGGCCACATCACAGGGTCAGGAAATATCCCAGCAAGGCCTCCAGTTCTAAGCTGCCTGCCTCTAGGCCCAGGATGAACCATGGTTCCCTTCTGCCTCCCTGACACCTCACCCACCATGTGCACATGGGCACATTTGTCCAGCCCCACCCACACAGCATGGCCCAGACATACTCAGACAGGGACTGTAGCTGTTCTCCCCAGCCTGCATTGGCCATGCGTAGGCACATCTGTCCCTATGAATGACACAGCTGGCTGTCCAGGCAGACTTTCTCTGAGACACATGCCATGTACAGTCCAGGAAAGCTGCTCCCTCTAGGCCTGGGCAGCATGTACACCTTCCTCAGTGTCCTCTACATTTCTTTTTTTCTATTTTGAGACAGAGTCTCAGCTGTCACCCTGGATAGAGTGCTGTGGCATCATAGCTCACAGCAACCTCCAACTCTTAGGCTCAAGCGATCCACTTGCCTCCATTTTTCTATTTTTTGTAGAGACAGGGGTCTTGCCTTTTGCTCAGGCTGGTCTTGAACCCGAGAGTTCAAGCTATCTACCTGCCTCAGCCTCCCAGAGTGCTAGGATTACATACGTGAGCCACTGCACCTGTCCTCTACATTTCTTGAGAAAAACATCAGAGCCACTTCCTCACTCCTGGCCCACAGGTCTTCCATTCTGGGAGAGAACAGAGTTGTTTGAAGGCTTGGACATAGCTCCATGAGGGCCTTTGACGCTCCCCTTGCTGAGTTGCTGCTCTCCCATCCTTCCCCCACTCTGCTCCCACCCCAGCTATCTGCTGCCCTGATGTTTGACGCCGTGCACGTGGTGGTGAGCGCTGTCAGGGAGCTGAACCGCAGCCAGGAGATTGGCGTGAAGCCTCTGGCCTGTACATCAGCCAACATTTGGCCCCATGGGACCAGCCTCATGAACTACCTGCGCATGGTGAGCCCAGAGCGGGTGAGGGCAGAGGACACAGGGCAGTGGCCACCTGAGGAGGGGGCACTCACTGTGTCCACCCTGTGGCCCTCTGCCCTTCCCCACACCTCCGTCCCAACCACTACCTCTGGGCTTTCTCTATTTCTCCTTATTCTTCTGCTCTTCTCCCTGTCCGGGCTATGCACTTTCTGCCTCTTTCTGGGTCTTGTTCTTTTTTTCCTCTTGATTCCATCTCCCCCTTATTTCCTGGTGTGTTGTCTTGCTCTTCTGAGTATGGTCTTCCTTATTTCTGTATCTCTCTCGGGCCTTCCATCCTGTCTCTATGCCTTTTTCTGCGGCTGTCTCGGCCTCACTGGGCCTTTCCCTGCCCATCTCTGGCCCTGCCACCCCCTCCATCTGCCCCGCGTCCCCACCCTGCTAGGTAGAGTATGATGGGCTGACTGGGCGGGTCGAGTTCAACAGCAAAGGGCAGAGGACCAACTACACCCTGCGCATCCTAGAGAAGTCCCGGCAGGGCCACCGTGAGGTGAGCAGACATGTGGCAATGCCAGGACCCTACAAGGGTTGGGTCTGGGACCGGGGCAGGCCCAGAGGCTGCTGCATCATTGGGATGCATCACTGACAGTGCCCACTCTGCCCCCAGATCGGGGTGTGGTACTCTAACCGGACCCTGGCCATGAACGCCACTACCCTAGACATCAACCTGTCGCAGACGCTGGCCAACAAGACCCTGGTGGTCACAACCATCTTGGTAAGTGGCCCTGCAGGGTTATGTGGGGGTGGGGGGGCGGTTGTGGTAAGTGAAGTGGACTGAGTGCTGGGCATTCCCCAAATGATGTCCTGAGCCCAGTCCTAGCTCCCCTGCAAAGTAAGGAGGCCTCAGCTGGCAGCACATAGGCCAGTGGGGAACATAACCCATGCACCCACCAACCTCAGACTGAAACCAAAATATTACCATCCCAACTGCTAGAGTAAGGGAGGGCACACTCTGCTATCAGAGCCAGGCTCAACTCACAGTCCCTGGCCAATGGTGGACCCTGGTTAGTCATGGTTGCTTTTCCATCCTTGTTAACCTCATGGGTTGACACATGGCAACCTATTATCCATCTTGAAGATATGGAAACTGAAGCTCAGAGAGGGGACGGGATCACCTAGGGTTACACAGCAAGTATCTGGTATAGCTAGAACTGCAGGCTGAGTCTCTAAGGCTCCGGAGTCTGGCTCTGAATCTCAGTGCTCTGAAGCTAAGTCCTCTAAGTACCTGAGCACAGTCAAGGCTACTATCTGCTTGTCCCAGGGGTGCCACTGCTGCAGTTTACCAAATCAAAGCAGAAGGACTTTTTTTTTTTTTTGAGACAGAATCTCATTTAGTTGCCCTTGGTAGAGTGCTGTGGCATTGTAGTTCACAGCAACCTCAAACTCTTGGGCTCAAGTGATTCTCTTGTCTCAGCCTCCCAAGTAGCTGAGACAATAGGCACCTGCCACAACACCTGGCTTTTTTTATAGATGGGGTCTCACTCTTGCTCAGGCTGGTATTGAACTCCTGAGCTCAAGCAATCCACCTGCCTCGACTTCCCAGAGTGCTGGGATTACAGGCATGAGCCACTGCACCTGGTTGACAGAGGTCCTTTGTGTGGTGACAGGTATTTATCAAACACCTATTTTGCACCAGGCACTGCTCTTTAGGCCTCACGGCTAACTGTGATGGTGGTCTGATTTTCCTCCTTTTTTTTTTATTGCGACAGAGTCTCACTCTTGTCCTGGGTAGTGTGCCATGGCATCATCATAGCTCACAGCAACTTCTAACTCTTGGTCTCAAGGGATTCTCCTGCCTCAGCCTCCTAAGTAGCTGGGACTACAGGTGCTTACCATAGTGCCTGGCTAATTTTTCTATTTTTAGTAGAGATGGGGTCTCGCTTTTACTCAGGCTGGTCTCAGCCTCCTGAGCTCAAGCAATATACCAGCATCAGACTCCCAGAGTGCTAGGATTACAGACATGAGCCACTGTGTCAACCCTTATTTTCTTGCTTTTGAAGTTAAGGAAACAGTGAGTCCCTGGTGGGGCTGAATATTGGGCTCAGACCCTGTGCTCCACTGCACCCTGCTGCCTCTTGCCAGGCTGGATGGACCTCCAGTGCTGGGAGAGGTCAGGAGAGGGTAATGGCCACGTCCTGCTAAGCAGGCTTCCCTGAGCAGCTGGCCTGGAGGCAGGACCATGCCAGGCAGACATGCTTGCTTCAGTGGCCAAGTCCATGGCCTGCTGGCATCCGTCGTCTGTGGTAGCCCTTCAGTAACTCAGTGAGCTGGGCTGCCTAAGAGCTATGGATGCTGAGGAACTAAAGGGTTCCATAGGCTGTCAGAGACCCCCTAAAGCAGCCAGTCGCAGAGCTGTTCCCTCAGTCCCTAGGGAACTCCTGATCTAAAACAGGCTTGGAGTACTTCTGGAGAAGGGCCAGTGAGCCTGTTGCGGAGGGACAGATGGCCTGCAGACGGGAAACCAAACACTTCCTAACTGCCTCACCAAGGGGCCCTGAGGGCTGGCAGGCTGGGAGCAGCCGGCCCCTCTGTGCCTGTGGTGTGTGTTCAATTCCTGAAGCCTCCCTCCTGGAGATGGAAGAGGTGGGGTCCTTGGTGGGGACCAGAGGTCAGAGGTCAGAGAGGGACATCAGGAATGCCGAGCCATAACCTTGATAATCTTGAGGACTTTGAGTCTTTTTTTTTTTTTTTTTTTTGAGACAGAGCCTCAAGCTGTTGCCCTGGGTAGAGTGCTGTGACATCACAGCTCACAGCAACCTCCAACTCTTGGGCTCAAGCGATTCTCCTGCCTCTGCCTCCCAAGTAGCTGGTACTACAGGCACCTGCCACAATGCCCGGCTATTTTTTGTTTGCAGCTGTCATTGTTGTTTGGCAGGCCCAGGCTGGATTCGAATCTGCCAGCTCAGGTGTATGTGGCTGGCGCCTTAGCTGCTTGAGCCACAGGTGCCGAGCCGTCTCTTTCTTCTTTTTTTTTTTCTTGTTTTTTTTTGGGGGGGGTGGGGTTTAGAATGCCATGGAGTCATCATAGCTCACAGCAACCTCAAACTCTTGGGCTCAAGGGATCCTCCTGCCTCAGCCTCCTGAGTAGCTGGGACTACAGGTGCCCACCACAATCCCCAGGTGGTTTTTCTATTGTCAGTAGAGATGGAGTCTTGCTCTTGCTCATGAGCCCCAGTGATCCACTTGCCTCGCCCTCCCAGAGTACTAGGATTACAGGTGTGAGCCATCACTCCTAGCTTCAAGTCTCTTTTTTATATTCCTGTCCCTCTCCTCAAGGCCTGAGAGCCAATGTTGTCCTTTTTTTTCTTTTTCTTTCTTTTGAGACAGAGCCTCAAGCTGTCGCCCTTGCTAGAGTGCCATGGCATCACAGCTCACAACAACCTTCAACACCTGGGCTCAAGCGATTCTCTGGCCTTAGTCTCCCAAGTAGCTGGGACTACAGGTGCCTGCCACAATGCCCCGCCATTTTTTTGGTTGCAGCCGTCATTGTTTGGTGGGCTGGGGCTGGATTCGAACCTGCCAGCTCAAGTGTACATGGCTGGCGCCTTAGCCCATTGAGCCACAGGTGCCGAGCGACCAGCCATTTTTTGGTTGTAGCTGTCGCTGTTGTTTGGCAGGCCCAGGCTGGATTCAAACCCGCCAGCTCTGATGTATGTGGCTGGCACCTTAGCCACTTGAGCTACAGTCTGAGACTGTTCTTTTCTTGACGTAGATTCCCTCATTCATTCCATTTAATGAATTACCACTACTGCTGTGCTGGCCATTACACAAGTTCTAGAGCAGCAGTTCTCAACCTGTGGATCGCGACCCACAGAAACCGTATTAAAGGGTTGTGGCATTAGGAAAGTTGAGAGCCACTATTCTAGAGGCACAGAAATGAGACACAGGTGCTCTCAAGTGGCACTGGTGGTGGCGATCCCAGTCTGATGAAGGAGACAACACCTGGACATAATCATTCCTACAGTGAGGGATTCCTGAAGAAAGAGAGAGACCGAGTCAGCTTTAGAAGATCTGAGGAGGGATTCACGAAGGAGGCGGCATGAAATGGGGTTTTTAGAGGTGGAGTAGGAGTTGGATGCACAGAGAATATCCTAGGTAGCAGGGGGACAGGGGTTTCTGGGCAGGGCCTGTGTTGGTCACTTGGGGATTCAGACATGAGTCAAACTGGGTGCCTGGGGCAGGATGTAGGACGGGGTTGTCTTATTCTCTGCTCTGTCCACAGGGCCTGGAGCAGTGTCTTGCACTTAGTAAGTGCAGAGAGGTGTGTTGAGTGATGGTGCAGAGGCGGCCTGGGAGGTTATGGAGCAGCAGACGTGGAAGGGTCTCTGATGGATCCAGATGTGCATAAGTTTGGTGATTGTGTGTTGAGCAGGAAGGGGCAGGGCCAGGTCTGGGTGTCAGGAAGACATCCTTAATACAAAGAGCAGTCAGTGGCTAGCATCTTTGAGCTCTGTGCCAATCCCCTTGTCAAACTCAATCTTCACAGCAGACCTGATTTTCTGATAAAGAACTCAGAACAACAGAAGTGACATGCCCAAGATCATCCAGCTGTAAGGCAGCAGAGTCCATGTGCCTATCCTCTGTACCACATTGCCTCAGGGCTCAGCAGCCTCATTTTCTGCTGCTTTCTAACCCCTCAGGACTCTGCAGGGCCTGGTACTGCTGTCCACATGCTCTGTGACCTGAGCAGGTGTCTTCTCTCTGGCCTCAGTGGCCTCCTTTTAAATGAGGAGATGAAGAGGTTGCACCAGCTCAGGTGTTTTAAACTGTGTTCTATTGGAAAAACACACCTGATTCATAAAATAATAATAATAAATAAAATAAAGTGCACTCCAGGAAGTCCTGCACATAGATTTAGGTCCTGGTTCATGAAAGCATCCAGGCAAACAGCTTGTGAGGAATATTTTAGAACATAAGCTATCTTAATTTTTTGTTTTTACTATCAAGAGATTTTTATTGAAGTATAGCATACATACAATAACTTGTATAAGTTGTGGTACTTACCACTGAATTTTCTTTTTTCTTTTTTTTTTTTTGAGACAGAGCCTCAAGCTGTCACCTTAGATAGAGTGCCGTGGCGTGGCATCACAGCTCACAGCAACCTCCAATTCCTGGGCTCAAGCGAGTCTCTTGCCTCTGCCTCCCAAGTAGCTGGGATTATAGGCGCCCGCCACAATACCCGGCCATTTTTTGGTTGCAGCCATGATTGTTGTTTGGCGGGCCCAGGATGGATTTGAACCCGCCAGCTCAGGTGTACGTGGCTGGCGCCTTAGCCTGTTGAGCCACAGGCGCTGAGCCTACCACTGAATTTTCTTTTCTTGCTTTTTTTTTTTTTTTTTTTTGAGACAGAGTCTCACTCTGTAACCCTGGGTAGTGTGCCTTGGCATTATAGCTCATAGCAACTTCAAACTCTTGGCCTCAAGTGATCCTCTTGCCTCCTGAGTAGCTGGGACTACTGGGTGTGTCTCAGCTTTAGTAGATACTGCAAAAATGTTTTCCAAAGTGGTTGTGCCACTTTCATTCCCAGTCACACTATCTGAATGAGAATACCAGTTGCTCCCTGTTTTCACCAGTGATGAGTGAATAAAAGTACCCAGCCATGTGTGATGGTTTTTGTTTGCATTTCCCTGATGATCAGGGAAGTTGGCCATCTTTTTGTGTTTGACTATTTGGAAGTCCTCTTTTGGGGAGTTCTTGTTCATGTCTTTTTCTATTTTTTAAAAATTGAGATATTATGACCTTTTTATTGATTTGTGAGTTACTTATACACTCTGGATACAAATCCTTTGATGTATTTATTGCAAGTGTTTTCTCTTTTATGGTTTGCCTTTTTATTCTTAGTAGTATCTTTTTTTTTTTTTTATTTGTTGGGGATTCATTGAGGGGACAAGAAACCAGGTTACACTGATTGCATTTGTTAGGTAAAGTCCCTCTTACAATCATGTTTTGCCTCCAAAAGGTGTGGTACACACCAAGACCCCCCCCCTTCACTCCTTCCCTCTCTCTGCTATTCCTTTCTCCAAGTAGTATCTTTTAGATTAAAAAAAAGATTTGATTTTTTTTGTTTTCATTTCTTTTTGAGATGGAGTCTCACTCTGTGGCCTACAGGTGCCTGCCACAATGCCTGGCCATTTTTCTTGTTGTTGTTGTTACAGTTGTTTAGCTGGCCCTGGCCAGTTTCGAACCCGCCACCCTCTGTGCATGTGGCTGGCACCATAACCACTGTGTTACAGCCACCGCCTGGTCTTGAACTCTTGAGCTCAAGCAAATCACCCATCTTGGTCTCCCAGAGTGCTAGGATTACAGATGTGAGCCACAGTGCCTGGCCAAAAGATTTGATTTTTAATTTTACTGAAGTTCACTCTATAGCTTTTTCCTCTTATATTTAATACTTTTAGAATTTAAGAATTCTTTGCATACCCCCAAGATAATGAAGATATTTTCCTATTTGTTTTTAAAAATGTAATAATTTTGCCTTTTACATTTAGGTTTGCAATCCATGTATTGAGTTTTATGTGTCACATAGAGAATACATTTTTCCTACATAGATGTTTAATTGAATAGCACCTTTTTTTTTTTTTTTTTTTGAGACAGAGTCTCACTATGTCACCCTCCCAGAGTGCTGTGGCATCACAGTTCACAACAACCTCAAACTCTTGGGCTTAAGCAATTCTCTTGCCTTGGCCTCCCAAGTAGCTGGGACTACATGTGTCTGCCACCATGCCCACCCAGCTATTTTTTGGTTGCAGTTGTCATTGTTGTTTAGCTGGCCTGGCTGGGTTCAAACCTGCCAGCCTCGGTGTATGTGGCCTGTACCGTTGTAACCACTGTGCTATGGGCGCTGAGCCAGAATAGCACCTTTTTTCTTTTGGAGACAGAGTCTTACTCTGTTGCCCTGGGTAGGGTGCTATGGCATCATAGCTCACAGCAGCATCAAACTCTTGGGCTCAAGTGATCTTCTTGCCTCAGCATCAAGTAGCTGGGACTATAGGAGCTCACCACAGCCGCTGTCTAGATTTTCTATTTTTAGTAGAGATGGGGTCTTGCTCTTGCTCAGGCTGGTCTGTAACTCCTGACCTCAAGCAAGCGATCCACCTGCTTCAGACTCCCAGAGTGCTAGGGTTACAGGTGTGAGCCACTGAGCCCAGCCTGAATAGCACCATTTATTGAAATGATCATTCTTCTTTCCCCCTTCAGCAGTATTACCTTTGTCATAAATCTATATTCATTTCTGTGGGTGGAATTCCAAGCACTCCATTCTATTTTCCATTTGTCTGTCTTTGCTCTAATACCTCATTGTTTTAAATATCACAGCCTTAAATTAAGTGTTGATATTTGATAGGGTAAATCCTCTAACTAGGATACTCTTCTTGACCCTTTGCATTTATATACACATTTAAATATCATACTTCAATTTTTAAAAATTTATTACAATGAGGGGCTGGGCATTGTGGTTCATGCCTATAATCCCAACACTTGGGGAGGCTATGGAGTGGGGGCAGATCACTTGAGGCCAGGAGTTCAAGACCAGCCTAGGCAACATAATGAGACTCTATCTCTACAACAAATAGAAAAATTAGCTGGGCATAGTGGCACACACTGGTGGTTATAGATACTTGGGAGATTGAGGTAGAAGGATCGCTTGAGCCCAGGGGCTCAAGGCTACAGTGAGCTTTGGTGAGGCTACTGTTCTCTAGCCTGAGTGAGATCCTGTCTCTGGAAAAAATATATAATAATAATAATAGGCTCGGCATCTGTAGCTCAGTGAGTAGGGCACCAGCCACATACACCAAGGCTGGTGGGTTCAGCCCCAGCCCAGGCCTGCTAAACAACAATGACAACTCCAACAAAAAAAAATAGCAGGGTGTTGTGGCAGGCGCCTATAGTCCCAGCTACATGGGCAGCTGAGGTAAGAGAATCGCTTAAGCCCAAGAGTGATGCCATGGCACTCTACCGAGGGCAACATAGTGAGACTTAAAAAAAATAATAATAATAAAAAAATACACTGGGATAGAGACAGAAGCTAATACAAACCTAGGTAAAATAGAGTTCCAAGAGAACAAGGCGTTAAGGAAAAAATCAATCTCCTTCCTTCCCTCCTCACTCATTTTTCTTTCTCAGAGTCCACCGTCCTTCCAGAAATGTCTATGCACGTACAAGCACATCCCCCTCTTTCTTTCACAAGTAGCATATTGTACACGTTGTTCTGAATCTTATTTTTCCTCTTAATATGTCTTGTAGACCTTGCTATTTTAGTGGTTGCCTGGGATTCTTTTATGACATTGATAATCTTTTTAACTTGTCCCAAATTAGGTTGTTTCGGTCTTTGTTCCCATGACAAGCAAGGCTGCAGTGACTGTTTTAGACCTACATTTTTGCCTATAGATGCATGGCCATTTGTAGGATGAATTTGTAGAATTGGACTTAGCAGTATCCTGCTGTCTGTCTGCAGTGTTGGGCTTCCAAGAAAGATTCTCTTTGAAGAAGCCTGAAAACTCTGGATTACAGGCTTCTGAAGGATCCTTTGGTTCTGTTAGTCTGGGACTCTAAGTGTAATCATCTTGAGTTCCACTCACAAGTCCCAGTCTCTGTTTTTGTCTCTGTTGGCTCAGATTCTGATTCTGAGATCTTGAACCCAATTTCCTCAATCCTGAATTTGGGGATCAGGTTGGCATGATGGAAGGAACTGGGGCTTCAGCTTACATAGCACTGGGCTGTGGACCCCAGCTCTGCCTCACCTCCCCTTCCCACTGCTCTGCTTCAGCTGTGCGACCTTGGGCTGGACAGTACCTCTCCGAGCCTCAGTTCCTCCTCTGAAGGAGGAGAAGAGAGCTGTGTGAAAGCTAGATACTTATCTCTAGGATTCTCATCTGATTTTTCAGCTTTTTTTTTTTAAACACAGAGTCTTACTTTGTTGCCCTGGATAAGGTACTGTGGCCTCACAGCTCACAGCAACCTCAAACTTCTCTGCTCAAGTGATCCTCCTGCCTTAGCTTCCCTCGTAGCTGGGACTATAGGTATCTGCCACAATGCCTGGCTAGTTTTTCTAGTTTTAGTAGAGATGAGAGCCTCACTTTTGCTCACACTAATCTCTGCCTCCTGAGCTGAGGCAATCCACGCACCTCAGCCTCCCAGAGTACTAGGATTACAGGTGTGAGCCCCTGCGCCCAGCCCTGATTTTCTAGCTTTGGTTCTTTACCTCGTTGCCCTATCTCTGTCTGGCTTCTCCCATGTCTGCTGTGTGGTTTTGTTCCCTTGGACTCAGTCTAGCCCAGGGCATAAGAGCCAAGCTATAGAGTCAGACTAACTTATCCTTCTCGGGCACTTACTACTTCATGAACCTCAGCGTCCTCATCTCAAAAACAGAGATAATAATACCACCCTCCCACGCTGACAGAAGAGCTGTCACACAGCAAGCCCACAAAAAATGTTGGCTGCTGCTGCTATTATTAGTATTATTTCACATTCTTGTTTCCAGTCCCACAGTTTTGGATTTGGAAAGGCAACTTAGGAGAGAGAAAGACTTACTATCCTACTGCCTAATGCATGGTCATAGGGTTCCATGCGGTCCTGGAGTCTAGTACCTAGCACAAGGCCTGGCCCCGTGGAAGGAGATTCTAGCATTGTGTGGCAGACCACACCAGAACCCAGAGACAGAGAACAGTAATGATTTATTATTTCTCCCAGTTCTAAGGGTTGATGGAACAATTCTTTGGCTGGTCTCACCTGGGTGTGCTATGGCCACATTCAGCTGGTAGCCAGACCATGTTGGAAGGTCCAGAATAGCCATTGTTGCTGGCTTTTGGCTGGCGCACCTCAGTCCACTCATCCTCTAGGCTGGCTTCCTTCCATGGTGGTCTCAAGAGGCTGCTCTGAAGGCCGAAGCTCTGGAAGTCACACAATGTTACTTCCACCACATCCTGTTTGCCAGAACAAGTCGCAAGGCCAGCTCAGACCTAAGGAGTCTGAACCCAAGGAGTATGGACTCCACCTGCTTATGGGAGACCAGCACAATATTGTGGCCACATCTACCATAGAGCTCAGTAATTATGTGTTGAATGAATGAATGAGAGGTGGCAGGGGTCACTTGACCTCCATGAGCCTTGGTGTCCACATGTGCAAAATGAGTCAAATGATGCCATTTTAGTGTGAAGCTAGTGTGAGGAATTGACGTGGTCAATATATAAAAACCAAGACCCTCCTGGCTGTTCCTTAAACCTAAGTCCTTTCATTCTTAGCTCAAATGGATACTGCCCAAACAACCATTTAGACAATACCTTTTTTTTTTGACAGAGTCTTACTCTGTCAACATGGGTAGAGTGCCATGGCATCATAACTCTGTCACCATGGATAGAGTGCCATAGCATCATTGTTCAGAACAACCTCAAACTCTTGGGCTCAAGCAATCCTCTTGCCTCAGCCTCCTAAGTAGCTGGGACTACAGGTGCCTGCCACATTGCCCAGCTAGATTTTTTCTTTTCTTTTTTTTTTGAAACAGAGCCTCAAGCTGTCACCCTGGATAGAGTGCAGTGACATCACAGCTCACAGCAACCTCCAATTCCTGGGCTTGAGCGAGTCTCTTGCCTCCGCCTCCCAAGTAGCTGGGACTACAGGCACCCGCCACAACACCCAGCCATTTTTTGGTTACAGCCATCATTGTTGTTTGGAGGGCCCGGCTGGATTTGAACCCGCCAGCTCAGGTGTACGTAGCTGATGCCTTAGCCTGTTGAGCCACAGGTGCCAAGCCGATTTTTTCATTTTTAGTAGAGACAATTTCTCACTCTTGCTCAAATTCCTGAGCTTATGCAATCTACCTGCCTTGGCCTCTCAGAGTGCTGGGATTATAGGTGTGAGCCACTGTGCCTGGCTCATTTAGAAAGTATCTATGTCAAGGTAAGTTTCCCATTTTTCACTGTTCTCTTCTATGCCTCCCCTTGCTAGTACTTGGGCCATTCTCTCTGTTTTTGCCTTTTTTTTTTTTTTTTGAGACGGAGCCTCAAGCTGTCACCCTGAATAGAGTGCAGTGGCATCACAACTCACAGCAACCTCCAATTCCTGGGCTCAAGCGAGTCTCTTGCCTCCACCTCCCAAGTAGCTGGGACTACAGGCGCCCACCACAACGCCCGGGCATTGTTTGGTTGCAGCCATCATTGTTGTTTGGCAGGCCCAGGGGCTGTATTCGAACCCGCCAGCTCAGGTGTACGTGGCTGGCACCTTAGCCCACTGAGCCACAGGCGCCGAGCCTGTTTTTGCTTTTCTTTAGCGCGGTAAAAAGCAATAAAGTTTGCTTGAAGCACTCTTGGAAATATGCATCAGTGTAGCAAACCAACTGTAGGCCAGAGATTGCAAACTGGTAGATACGTGTGTTTGACCTGCAGAGCATTAAAAAAAAAATGATATTAAAATTGTTATTGATTGCTAACATTTATAATCATGAATTTTTACACAACAATCTAGGTTTCCAAATGCTCACCATTTGGTATCTCAGGCCTGCTTCCCTTGTGGTGGCATTGGGCTAGAGCTAAATCCCGGTGAGGGGAGTGCTCTCTCTGACCCATTGGTGGCTTATGAAGTTGGTTTAGTGAGTTATTACTGGCCATGTGAAAAATGGAAGAATAGCAGAGTAGAAATATCAGTGTACTGCTCATACTCAGGGCAAGGACTGTTCTGTGGAATTAAATCTAGTTACATGTGTCAAGTGATTTGGGTTGCAAAGTAAAATATATCTCTTACTGTGGGTCATAAAAAACCCAATTATAGCACAAGAATATAGGGAAAAGGGAAAGGAAGTGGAGGGGAGGGGGGAGAATGGGTGGAGGGAGGGTGATTGGTGGGATCACATCTACGGTGCATCTTAGCAGGGTACTGGTGAAACTTATTAAATGTAGAGTATCAATGTCTTTATATAGTGATCAAAAAAATGCCATGAAGGATATCTCTAACAGTACAATCAAAATATTTCTGATTGTATATGAAGCATATTCTGCCCTATGATTGCAGCAATGTACACAATTATGTTTAATAAAATTATTTTTTAAAAATACATGTAAGCTAAATAAGCTTATGCTGAATGATAGATGGGTCATAAATGAGATTAAAAAGGAAATTACGAAATTTTGGGAACAAAACGATAATGAAGACATGAATTATCACACCACTGGGATACTGCAAAGGCGGTCCTAAGAGGGAAATTTATAGCACAGCAAGTCTTCCTTAGGAGAATGGAAAGAGAGGAAGTTAACATGTTAATGGGACATCTCAAGCAACTGGAAAAGGAAGAACATTCCAATCCCAAACCAGCAGAGGAAAAGAAATAACCAAAATTAGAGCAGAATTAAATGAAATTGAAAATAAAGAATTATACAACAAAATAATAAATCAAAAAGTTGGTTTTTTGAAAAGGTCAATAAAATAGATAAACTTTTACCAGGAAAAAAAGAGTAAAATCTCTAATTTCATCAATCAGAAATGGTAATGATGAAATAACAACAGACTCCTCAAAAATTAAAAAATCCTTAATGAATATTACAAGAAACTTTATTCTCAGAAATATGAAAATCTGAAGGAAATTTACCAATACTTGGAAGCACAACACCTTCCAAGACTTAGACAGAATGAAGTGGAAATGTTGAACAGGCCTATATCAAGTTCTAAAATAGCATCAACTATACAAAATCTCCTTAAAATGAAGAACCTGGGAGCAGATGGTGTCACATCAGAATTTTACCAAACCTTTAAAGTGAAACTAGGACCTATATTACTCAACCATTTCCAAAATATAGAAAAAGGAGGAATACTACCCAACACATTCTATGAAGCAAACATCACCTTGATCCCCAAACCAGGAAAAGACCCAACAAGAAAAGAAAATTATAGACCAATATCACTAATGAATATTGATGCAAAAATATTCAACAAGATTCTAATTAACTGAATGCAGCAACATATCAAACAAATTATACACCATGACCAAGTGAGTTTTCTTCAAGGGTCTCAAGGCTGGTTCAATATACATAAATCTATAAATATAATTCAGCACATAAAAAAATTAAAAAACAAAGACCATATGATTCTCTCAATTGATGCAGAAAAAGCTTTTGATAATATCCATCATCCCTTCATGATCAGAACACTTAAGAAAATGGGTATAGAAGGGACACTTCTTAAACTGATAGAGGCCATCTACAGCAAATGCACAGCGAATGTCATATTGAATGGCATTAAATTGAAATCATTTCCACTCAGATCAGGAATAAGGCAAGGTTGCCCATTGTCTCCACTGCTTTTTTAACATTGTAATGGAAGTCTTAGCCATCACAATTAGTCAAGAAAAGGCAATCAAGGCTTTCCATATAGGGTCAAAAGAGATCAAACTTTCACTCTTCACAGATGATATGATTGTATATCTGGAAAACACCAGGAATTCTACTACAAAACTCTTAAAAGTTATCAAAGAATACAACAGTGTCTCAGGTTACAAAATCAACAGTAATAAATGTGTAGCCTTTATGTATACCAACAATAGTCAAGCTGAAAAAACAGTCAAGGACTCTATTCCATTCACAGTAGTGCCAAAGAAAATGAAATATTTGGGAGTTTACCTAACGAAGGACATGAACATTCTCTATAAATAGAACTATGCAACTCTAAGAAAAGAGATAGCTGAAGATGTTAACAAATGGAAAAACATACCATGTTCATGGCTGGGAAGAATCAACATTGTTAAAATGTCCATACTACCCAAAGCAATATACAATTTTAATGCAATGGCTATTAAAGCTCCACTGTCATAGTTTCATAGTTTAAAGATCTCGAAAAAATAATACTTTGTTTTATATGAATTAGAAAAAACCTCAAATAACCAAGACTTTACTCAGAAATAAAAACAGAGCAGGAGGAATCATGCTACTGAACCTCGGACTACACTATAAATTGATAGTGACCAAAACAGCATGGTACTGGCACAAAAACAGAGAGGTAGCTGTATGGAACAGAATAGAGAACCAAAAGATGAACCCTGGCTACTTAAAGTTATCTGATATTTGACAAGCCAATTAAAAACATTCAGTGGGGAAAAGATTCCCTATTTAACAAATGGTGATAGGTGAACTGGCTGGCGACCTGTAGAAGACTGAAACTGAACCCACAACTCTCACCATTAACTAAGATTAGACTCTCACTGGATTAAAGATTTAAACTTAAGACATGAAATTATAAAAATACTAGAAGAGAGTGATAGGTGGAATGTGGAAATGGTGGCTGTGGTCAAGGAGGTGGTCGGAAAGCAGCCACGCAGTCTGATGGACCTTGACTATCTTCAGAATGTGGTTTTAGCCCAGTGCTCTGAGCTGAGAAAATTCCCACTCGTACTCTGCTCCACACCCAGGGCATCGCACCTCTTGTCTCGTTGCTGCAGCCAGTGCCTACACACTGGGCACTGCTGTGATGGAGAGTCTAAGCCTGGGGGACCGCGGAGCTGCCCCCTCAATCATGTTTAGTGAGCGCCTGAGCCTAGACAGGCAGTGTGACCTTTGCAAAGAAGATGTTGCCATGGGACTGAAAAGAGTAGAAGATGAGAAATGAATGATGTTAAAAAGGAGTAGTGAGTGTAAACCCCTGCTACAGGAACCCATTGCTTCTACTCATTTGAATGGGACTGCAGTGACAGAAAGCCACAAGTCTGTCCCATGTGGATGGGAAAGAGTTGTGAAGAAAAGGTTATCTAGGAAAACAGCAGGAAGATTTGATGTCTACTGTATCACCCCACAAGGACTGAAGTTCAGAAGCAAAAGTTCACTTGCTAATTATCTTCACAAAAATGGAGAGATGTCCCTTAAGCCAGAAGATTTTGACTTCTCAGTACTTTCTAAGAGTGTCATCGAATCAAAATATAAAGCCTGTAGCATGGCAATTCTGACATCCCAACTGCAAAATAAAAATACAAATTCAAACTGGAACATCAGGACACAAAACGGGTGCAAAAAAGATGTGTTTCCTCTGCCAAATAGTAGTTTGGCATTGCAAGACAGTAGAGGACTATATAACTTTACCTCTACAGATTTGCTTTTGGAAGAAGATAAGGGCATTAATGATGTTAACTTCAGAAAAGTTCGAAAGCCCAAAGGAACGGAGATTATTTTGAAAGGAATCCCAATTAAGAAAACTAAAAAAGGATGCAGGAAGAGTCTTTCAGGTTCCATTCAAAGTAACAGAAAAAGAGAATCTTTGTATAATACAACAGATGCTGAAAATGAGCCTATTGCACAGGAAAGTCAGCTTGATAGAACTTTCTGCATTTCTGACAGCAGAGCAAGTGACAAGACCCTCAGTGTGACCAACGAAGAGAAGAACCTCATAAAAGAAAAATCATTGAGTTCAGGATCAAATTTTTGTTTTGAACAAATAGATTCTGGCATCATGAAAAAATTATGTTTGACTAAAGAAGCCAAACACAAGAAGTATGAGGATACCTTACCATCTGAAGAAATCAGAACAAAAGTAGAAGTTGGGGAAAGGAAGGAACATTTCCCTATTGACATTTTAAAATGTGGTTCTGAATTGAACAACAATGGCTCACCAACCAAGAAAGACTTTACTTCTGAAGAAATACTTCAAGAAGACACTATCCCACGAACACAAGTAGAAAAAAGAAAATCAAGCCTGTATTTTTCCAGTAAATATAACAAAGAAGTTCTTAGTCCCCCACAATGCAAAGCTTTTAAGAAATGGACACCTCCTTGGTCACCTTTTAATCTCATTCAAGAAACAGTTTTTCTTTCCTTTTTTTTTTTTTTTATTAAATCACAGCTGTGTACATTAGTGCAATCAAGGGGTACAATGTGCTAGGTTCATATACAATCTGAAATGTTTTCATCAAACTGTTTAACATAGCCTTCATGGCATTTTTTTTTCCATTGGTAAGACCGAACTTATTTACAGAAAAGAATACAGAAAACACTAAGGCTCCTGGTAGAGAGAGAGAACTCAAGTGGGGAGAGAAAAGCTCTCTCCGTTTCTCTCCCGGTCTTTCCCCATCTCCCCCTTTAGGCTTTTAGTCTCGGGGTATATATAGGTGTATGGGCTCCTTGGCCAGGAAATGAATGAACAAAGTCCCTTCCACCAGAGGCAAGGTGAATGAATATATCAATGAATGGACACAGTCCATTCATGGAACTGAGGCCTAGGAAATTCACAAGAAATTGATCTAGGCATACGAAATGGGCTTTCCACATTTAGTCCTAAGTGTAAAGTGAAGGAGACACCAAGACACAGGTGTCTCCTTGGCAGTTGTCCGGCCTTTTTGGCTATTGGAGCCTCCAGTGGGGGTTGGAGGTCCTTCTCCTTGCCTGTCATCCAGCCTGCTGGTTCTTCAGCTGGCTGCCGCAGCACCGACACCACCAAGGAGAAGGAGGCAGGTCCACCAGCTCCGCTGAGCTGGCCGGGTGCCAAATGTCCTGCATCAAATTCTCTCTCTCCAATTCTAACTGCTGTTAGGGAAAAAGGGCGAAGACTCAATCTAACTGCTTCCTGCTGAATTGGGTGATTATAGAAGGAGGCAGTTAGAGTTTCTCCAGAGAGAGAGTGATACAGGGGTTCATGGAATGGAGCCATCTTTATTGCATGTGGCTTGATGACATTTCTGGAAAACATACATCTGATTAGTATAATCAGTAATAGGCAAAGGTAGAACAGTGTCATGTCAGAAGCACTTATTCAGTGATGCTGAAAGAAAACCATATTAGGATTTTTCTTGCTGTTTCCTAAATAATAACTTCGAACTTTCTTTTTGCTCACAAGTGTAGGTGATCTGTGGTTGGCTGTCTTCATTGTCTGCCTCTGTAGGAGATGGAGGGTTCCAGGATTTTACTCGTGAATGATGTGTGTAGGAATCGACTCCTATAACTTTAAGAGTAGAAGAAGACAAGATAACAAGAAAGGGGACTTCCCGAGTTGGGGTTAGGGAAAGTGAATTAGAGGGAAGAGTTTTGATCATGACTAGATCTCCAGGAGGGAAAAGTTCCTGTTTTAGTCAGTATGTCCCTCCCTAAAAGGGGAGCAGGACTTTCAGGCATGATTAAGGAGGCATGAGAGAATAGCAAGTCATCCCAATTGCAGCTTAAAGGCTGGGAGAAAAATTTGGTAACTGGCTTTCCAGATACCCCTGTATAGTTATGGATTTGGGAGATAAAAGACCAAGGTTAGAGACAAGTACAGAAAAGGTTGCTCCAGTGTTCAAAAGAAATTTTTTTTTTCACAGTGTGAGATTTCATTTATATGAAATGTTCAGAAGAAATTTTTTTTTAATAATTTTATTACAAAAGAAATTTTATCTCCTAGCACTCCACTATAAGCTAAACCTGGGGTTCTTGAGGAGTGATGATACAAGCTGGGGCCATGAGAATTTGCCCCAGGCACCCTCAGCAAGAAACACTTTTTCATGATCCATGGAAGCTCCTCATTGCAACTACATTTCTCAATCGGACCCCAGGCAAAATGGCAATACCCGTGCTTTGGGAGTTTCTGGAGAAGTACCCTTCAGCTGAGATAGCAAGAACTGCAGACTAGAGAGACATACTAGAACTTCTGAAACCTCTTGGTCTCTATGATCTTTGAGCAAAAATCATTATCAAGTTTTCAGACAAATATCTGACAAAGCAGTGGAAGTATCCGATTGAGCTTCATGGGATTGGTAAATATGGCAATGACTCTTCCCGAATTTTTTTCATTAATGAATGGAAGCAGGTACACCCTGAAGCCCACAAGTTAAATAAATACCATGACTGGCTTTGGGAAAATCATGAAAAATTAAGTCTTTCTTAAAACTTGAAGTTTTCAAACTCATCTTTAATGTGTTGCTTTGCACTTGAGTTCTTAAGAGCTGCATTACACACAGCCAGTCATTTTCCCATAAATTTTAATTAGCCTGACTAGATGCTCACTTGTATATTTTCTTGATGTGTGTGTCACTGGTAGATCTTTATTACTGAATGTGCTAGAACATATTTTGAGACTAAATAAATAAATTACTTGACGACAACAACAACAACAACAACAAAATACTAGAAGAAAGGGCAGGATAAACTCTTGAAGAAATCAGCCTGGGCAAATATTTTACCCCATGATTGCATGAATGTACACAGCTATGATTTAATTTAAAAAAATGTGAACAGAAAAACTTAACCTCAACAGGAGCTTTGTGTAAGCATCCCTGAAAAAGTGATACTTAAGTTAAAATATAAATGCTCAGTAGGCATTCACTGGAGGAATGAGGAAAGGGACAAGGGCTCTTTTAAACAAGGAATAAATGAAAAGACCCCAGAGAAACAGGAAGCTGGAGACTGGTCTGTACATATGTACCCTTATTCATGTAAGCGGGACTTAAAAAGGATATGGTAGAGCCTCCATGGTCTCCTCAGATCAAAAACAACCAGAAGACAATTAAGAAAATGGCTAATTACTTTTAATGCAATTGGATTAAATTCTCAATCAAAAGGCATAGAGTGGCTAGACAGTTAAAAAAAAAATAGTCCTAGTAACTTCCTGTCTAAAGAGACTCACTTTCCCTTAAAGGACACTCATCATAGACTGAAAGTTAAAGGACAAAATAAGATGTTCCATGAAAACAGAGCAAAAGACAGAGGAAGTGGCTGTACTTGTTTCAGAGAAAATAGACTTTGGGGAAAAAAAAAACTGTAGAAAGAGAGAAAGGAGATCATTATATAGTGATAAGGGAGTCAGTTCAGGAAGAGCCTATAACAACTGTCAATACAAATGCACCCAATATCAGAGCCCTAAATATATAAAGCCAACATTAAGAGACCTGGAGAGAGACATAAAATGCAACAAATGAAAGAAGAGTGTTTGAATATCCCACTTTTACCAAAAGATAAATTAGATACAAAGTCAATAAGAAAACATTGAACTTGAACTATAGTTCAGAACATTTTAGAATGCAACACATTCCCCTCAGCAGAGACAGAATGCACTTTCTTCTCAAGTTCATATGGAACAGTTCTTTAGGATAGACACAGCATAACTTTAAGAAGAAGAAAATCACACCAAGTACCTTTTCTAACCGTAAGGGCATGAATCCAGAAAGCAATAACAGAAACAATCATGGCAAATCAACGAATATGTGGATATTAAATAATATACTCCTGAACAATTATTGCATCAAAGAATAAATTAAAAAGGAAATTAAAAAATATCCTAAGACAAGGAAAAGTGGACGTACAGCACACCAAAATTTATGGGGTACAGAAAAAAGTCCTAAGAGGAAAGTTTATTATAATAAACACCTACATTAAAAAAGAAAAAGATTTCAAATTAAACAATCTAATGTCATACTAGAAAAAGAAGTGTGAACAAAAGCCAGAATTACAAAAAGGAAGTAAATAACAATGGTCAGGGCAGAAATAAATTAAATAGAGACTACAAAAATGATAGAAAACATCAATGAAACTACAAGTTGGGTGTTTGAAAGA
This sequence comes from Arctocebus calabarensis, assembly GCA_963573935.1. NCBI lineage: Eukaryota > Metazoa > Chordata > Mammalia > Primates > Lorisidae > Arctocebus > Arctocebus calabarensis. The sequence goes on from CAUYON010046858.1 coordinate 68,295, forward strand.
CTAAATAAAATTGACAACTCTTAGCTAGAATAACTAAAAAAAAATGAAAAGGTGCAAGCAAATAAAATCAGAAATGAAAAAAGAGACATTACGACTGATAACACAGAAATACAAAGAATCATAAGGAAGTACAATGAATAACAAACAAAAAAAGACAAACTAGAAAAAATAGATAAATTCCTAGAAATACACAACCTACTAAGACTGAGTCAGGAAGAAATCAGAAAACTGAACAGATCAATTATCAGTGAGGAGATTGAATCTGTAACAAAATGCCTCCTTTCAAAGAAAAGCCAAGAACTAGATGGCTTCATGGCTGAATTCTACTAGATGTTTAAAGAAGAACTAACATTGATCCTTCTCAAATCTTCCCAAAAAAATCAAAGAGGAAGAAACACCTTCAAGCTAACATTATAAGGCCATAATTACCTGGATAGCAAAAACAAACAAGGACAGAACAAGAACAACAACCACAGAAAGCCACTGCAGTTCAATATCCAATGAATGCCTGTGAAAATCCTCTAGAAAATGCTACCATTCTACATGAGCAAGTAGAATTTAGTCCTGGGATGCAAGCATGGTTCAATATATCCAAATCAATAAATGTAGTTCTCTATGTTAACAGGGTGAGGACAAAAGCATTTTATCATCTTAACAGATACAGAAAAAAGGACCTGAGAAAATGCAATGTTCTTTCATGATTAAAACTCTCGACAAATTAGGTATAGAAAAAATGTTTCTCAACATCATGAAGGCCATATATGGCAAACCCACAGTCAACAGCATACTCAGTGATGAAAAGTTTGAAGGATTTTCCTCTATGATCAGGAAAAAGATAAGTATGCTTACTTTTAACACTTCTGCTCAAAAGAGTACTGGAAGTTCTAGCCGGAACAATTAAGCAAGAAAGGGAACAACAAAGGGCTTTTATTTCTTATTTTAAATAGAAAAGGAAGTGTGAAATTGCTTCTGTTTGTTGATGATATGTTCTTATATTTAAAATATCCTAGACTCCACCAAAAAACTGTTAGAAATAAAAAAGGAATTCAGTAAGATTGTAAGATACAAAAACCACTTGTAAAAATCAGTAACTCTACACTAACAACAAACTATCTTTCAGATAATTCAAATTAAAAACTATAAAACATCAATGAAGGAAATTGAAAATAATTCAAATAAATGGAAAGATATTCTACTCTCATGGATTGAGAGAATTTATATTCTTATAATGTCCATGCTACCCGAAGCAATCTACATACTCAATGCAATCCCTATAAAATTCTAATTTTGTTTTCACAGAAATAGAATGGACAATAGTAAAATTGTCAAAGCCATCATGAGAAAGAGAACAAATTAGAGGCATCACACTACACAATTATAAAATATATTACAAAGCTCTAGAAATCAAAAAAACAGGTTACTGGCATAAAAGTAGATGCATGGATCAATGGAATAGTACTGAAAGCCCCAGAATAGACCCACACATTATGGTCAGTTGATTTTGGACAAAAGTTTCAAGACTTCTTAATGGAAAAAGAACATTATCATCTTCAATAGGTGGTGCTGGGAAAAATGGATATTCACATGAAGAAGAACAAATCTCTCACATCCCTAATATAAGACCCAACTCAAAATGGATCAATCATTTAAATGTAAGACTGAAACAGTCAAACTACTAGAAGAAAACATAGGGGTAAAACTGGTCTGGGCAGCGATTTCTCAGATATGACCCAAACCACAGGTGATGAAAGAAAAAGTAGACAAAGGAGACTGCAGCAAACTAAAAACCTTGTGCACAGCAAGGTGGACAATTAACAGAGCAAAGAGACAACCTGTAGATTGGAAGAAAATATTTGCAAATTATATGTCCTCTAGGGATTAATACCCAAAATATCAAAGAACTCAAACTACTCAATAATAAGAAAATAAATAATCCTGTTAAAAAATAGTCAAAGGACCTGAATAGACATTTCTCAAAAGAAAGACATACATATGGTTAAGAGACACATTTTAAAAAATGTTTAGGCAGTGCCTGTGGCTCAAAGGAGTAGGGTGCCGGCCCCATATACCAGAGTAGGCGAGTTCAAACCCAGCCCTGGCCAAAAACTCTCAAAAAAAAAAGAAAAAGAAAAATGTTTAACATGTTTAATCATTAGATTAATGCAAAGTAAAGTCACAATGAGATAACACCTCACACCTGTTTGACTATTATCAGAAGATACAGGTATGTGTTGAGAAGGTGGAGAAAGGGGACCCCTTGTATGCTGATGGTGGGAATGCAGGTCAACACAGCCGCCTCAGAAACAGTATAGAGTTTCCTCAAAAAACTAGGAATAGAATTATATGATGCAGCATATTGACTTCTGGGTACACGTCCAAAGGAACTGAAATCAGTGTGTTAAAGAGATCTACGCTCTCCCAGTGAATGATGATGAATGCAGCATCATTCACTGCAGCCAACATACGTAAACGGCCTAAGTGTCCATCGGGATGAATGCCCTTTAAAAATGTAGTACATTTACATCATTTGCTACAACCTGGTCGAGCCTAGAGAATATACAATGTTAAATGAAATAAGCCAGGCACAGAGAGACCGCGCTATATGATTTCACTTATATGTGGAATGTGAAAAAGTTGAACTCCTGGACGTCGAGAGTAGAACGCAGGTCACCAGAGAGTGGGTGGAAGAGGTAGGGCCGGGAGGGGAGCTGAGGGCCCAAGGGTACAAAGTTTCAGTACAGGAAGAATAAGTGTTGCTGATCTCTTATACTGCGTGACAATTATATTGAATAATAAGGTTTGGTACATTTCAAAACAGTTAAAAAATTTTTCAATGTTCTTGCCACAAAGAAATGTTCAATATTTGAAGTGACGGATATATTAATTAGCCTGATCTGATCATTCCATGATGTATATATTCACGTATGCAAAAACATCATATCGTATCCTCTTAAATATATACAATTACTATTTGTCAGTCAAAAACAAAATAAAACTTAAAAGCCAAGAAGTCTTGTAAAAAGGACAGAGATAACAGGGTGAACAGGCTGCACTTTGAAGAAGGGATCACGTCACCTGCTGATGGCAGGAGAGGAGAGAGGCGCCTTTCTTTGAGGGACACTCAGTCACATTTTACTGACTTCCATCCCTCAAAATGTTCATTCTTAACCAAGGAATGAATTTATCATTTAATGGTGAATTGAGAAAAGATCTTCTACCGTAACATACAAAGCAAGATTAATGTTAATATTGCTAGTAAGGAGCCATATCAAATCATTGGTTTTATAGCCTTTGTAAAAATGTCTTGTCCCGTGGTAAATAAGAACGAGGCAGAGGAAACCAGAAAAACACATAACTTTCTCTGGTTTATGAATGAGAGCTCAGAGCAAGAGAAGTAATGAACGCCCCAAACAAGTAGTGTCTGTCCTTTTTGCACCAGGAGAATTCTGGCACCAGGACACACATCCTTTCACTCCTTCCATACCCTTTCACTCAGAGAGTGACAGAGAATGGTATTTCCTGCCTGCATCGTGAATTGATTTTGCTTTCTTGATGCGGCATCTCTCAGTCTGTGGTTTCACACTAGTTTATGCTCCTATAGCCAACTGTGCAATGCTACAAAAAGAAAAGCAGTATTTTTTCTCCAAAATGTAAATTCTTAAATAAATTAGTCTTCCCTGAAATATAAAATTTGAATGAAAATTTTTCTTTTAACATTTTGTGAAAGTCTTGTAAGAGTTATCTCTCCAGCAGCTAAACAAAACAGAGTTCTGTTTACAGATGAAATCACGGTAACAAGCTGAACAACAGAATCGTCAGTAATCGCTACCCTTTCATCTCCAGTCTTGTTTTGATGGGTATGAAAAACAGTAAGTCAAACAAGTCTCCAAAATCTCATCGAAGAAAATCAAATGTGGTAGCTAAAATGATATTATGGAATTCATTTTTGCATTTTTATTAAAGTTTACATAAAGCTATTCAGAACCAAGACTTCCTATGATCTAAATTCTAATCATCCACCTGCCGTTGTGTGTAAGAATGTACTTGGCACATAGTCGGGCAGCCTAAGGAGCCACGTTCCCCCATGGCAACCAGTCCTATGAATTCTTAAATGGATGTAAAGAAGGATTTATATTGCTGAATCTGTGGCCAAAACCCCTAGCATGGGTACCCTACAGATTTAACGTTGTAGCAGCCAATTCACCTGGTAGACAAAACAAAGCATCATGCTATTTCTCAGAGTTTTCTTCTGCTCTTTCACACTTTTTAAGGGTACTATCTGGTAGTGTGAGGTTTCTTCATTAATAGCCCACATTTTATTCCAATGCTTATTATAGGAAAGATCTTCTGTCATGAGGCTCTTAAAGGATATGGCCTGTATCAGGCAATGCTCACTCGTTCTTTGCGAGCATCAAACAACTGTCATTCTGCTAAATGAGTTGTCATTAGCAGGTGGATTTTCATTCCAGCCTTCTGGAATAACATGGAAAAAATCTAACTTGGAAGTAGTGACTATTGGAGGCACTCTGCTGGAGTCTGAGGTTGAAGGAGACCTCCCCCGGACCTCCCAATACTGTAAACAGTGTTTCTAAAACAGGGAGGTCTTTGGCTTGGGACTGGTGCCCCCAAGTTACCTTTGAATCTGGCAGAGTATTTCACACAGGCAAGAATATTCTTTCCTCTCAGCCAGAATTTTTAGCAGGCATCTTATGCATTGCCAAGTATTTACCAGAAATGGAATGATAGATGAGGTGACTTGCAAATACAGTTTAAATTAGCAATGGTGTCCTTTTTTCAAGTTAGAATTTCTGTGGGAAATTAGGGCCTCAGCCTTTCTTTGTAGTTGTACCATGGCAATTTCAATACCGCCCCTGAATTCAGACCCTGCCATATGGAGCTTCAACCCCTACCTGTTATAATCTCTCTTTCTTTTGTATAAATGGTGTATCTTCACGTCTCATACTTCATTTGATCATGCCAAAATTCATATATATATATTTTTTTTTTTTTTGCAGTTTTTGGCCAGAGCTGGGTTTGAACCTGCTACCTTTGGCATATGGGGCCAGCACCCTACTCCTTTGAGCCACAGGCGCCACCCCCCAAAATTCATACTTTTGTTATTTATTGTATTTCTACTGAACTCTTGAAAATTTGTACTAAATGAAGAAATAGTCATACTTGTGAAGTTTCTGAACTTTTTAGAGACAATAATTACTGTTTTGTTAATTCAAAAAACATTAATCAGATCCCAATGAGAGTAGTCGTTTCTGTTCTGAAATTCCTCACTACCGAGGGGCTTCCAGGGATAGTAATGGAGATCTTAGGTTTTTCAAGGATTAAAATGGGAGTGAGTCATGTATTTGCCTACAAAGGGAGGTGGTATGAGCTCCCTTAAATATCAACTTTCTTTGCTTTGCCTGCAGATGTCACACCGTGGCAATCCCAAGGTGCTCCCAGCAACTTCATCACTCCTTTGCTTCATGGATACACGGTATGGGAAGCATTTAGCTCCTGAAATGCCATACCGCATAGCAGAAAGAGAATCACACCCCTGCTTATCCTCAATAGTGGAATTCCAGACTACAGTTATTAACATAAATTCTCTCTCTCTCAAATACACAGATCCCTCCCAGAAATACTCTTTCTAGCACAGCACAGTCGGGATAATAATATTAGCCTTGAATAGAGAGGAATTTGTGAAAAAATTAAGTTGGCAATCCTTACACAAGGGTTATCACCTGGGTAATGAAGAGCGGAACGCAGCAGAGCCACCTGAAGATGAAGGGCTGAGCAGCCACCAGGCCCCCGCAAGCCCGTTTGTCAACTGCACAGCATCAGCGCAGACACAAACTGGGCAGAATGTCAGTCAGTGGCCTGTCCCAGACAGAGGCCTGTCCCTCCAAGAGATTTAAATCTTCCCAGGCCGATACTGTACTACAGTTTAAGTCGCGCACACCACTGTTGGTCTCAGACCATTGAAGACCTCTTATTGGCATTTGCTTTTTTAAAAAAATGTGAGGACATCAATTTTTCTAAATCAATGCAACTTGAACAAAATCTTTCGAACTCTAAAAATCCTTGAGGAGGAATCGGAAATAACAGAAGGAGTCTGAGGATGTGGAAAGTGTAACATTTAGTATTTGTCTTAGTCTGTTTATGCTGCCACAAGGGAAAATCACTGCTGTGTAATTTATAGAGAACAGAAATACATTTGGCTCAGTGTTCTAGAAGCTGGGAAATATAACATCAAGGGGCTGGCGTCTGGAGAGGGCTGCCTTGTTACATTCTCCCATGGCAGACAGAGCAAAGGGGCCAGGGGTGGAGAACAAGGGTGACCAAGAACCTGTCATTAGCCACCACCCACCCCAAACACTGCCGGGCAGAGGACTGAGTTTCCAACATGTGCATTTTGGAGGAGAAATTCAAACAACAGTATTCCAATCAATGCAATAGTAGTCATTTTTATCTTTAATTCTTTTGCTCTAGAAGATAAAAAAAATACAGAAAAGCACAGAAAAAATTGAAAAAAAAAAAAACCTCAAGTAAACTCTCCCTGGATGAATAAATATTCATATTTTGTTATCTTAATTTTTGCTAGACTTTTTAGTCAAGATTGAATTTTTTCTTTTATCTTTTCCTTAATCTCAATCCCCAGATTCCCTCTCTTGACTCAAATATTATTGTGAATTTCATCTATATCTTTCTAATCCCTGCTTTAAGATTTTTATTAAATGTATAAATATACTTATAAAGAGTATATATTATTGTCCTGTGAGAATTTTTAAATTTATACAAATAGTATCATGGTATAGATGTTTTTTGGCACCTTTTTTTATTCAAACACTATGTTCTGGGGGCCATTTGGATCTGGTTTTCATTACTATTGGATAGTTTTCTGTTTTATAAATATACCACATTTTATCTTAAAGTCCATATCTACAAGTGTATTTTCTATTTTTGTATGATTAGAAACAACAACTGTTCATTGAACATAGTTATAGAGGTAGGATTTTTATATTTAAAAAATATTCCTATGGAGGCTTTCAAAAGATGCTTGGGTACAGAACATAGGGTTTGGGAGAGGAGCATTGAAGGTGGAGGAACAATGGGGTCCCTTTGGGTATCAACAAAATACTTTGTTGATGAGGAGGAGGTTAATATGTTTTAAATAGTATTTTTTACAAGATAAATTTTAACAGAGCTAAGCAAAGGATTGCATTCAAATTCTGGTTTCAGAATGACACTGTTTTCCTAGAAAGAAAAGCTGGAGTGACAGCAGGTGTACTATTACTTACTAGATAAGGTTCTCATCCCCGCCTCCTCCTTCCTAAATCTCTGAGCTCTGCCTCTTGAACACAAGCTCCGGCTCCAGCAGACACGTTCCAGACCAGGAGCACATTGGCCTCTCTGGCCTTGGCTCCTGCTACACCCAGATCAGAAAGACCTTGGCCTGGTACACGGTGTTTTCTTCAACCTCACAATCCCTGTAATAGTTTATCTGAGGATCTCATTTATACTTAATTGCTAACACACTCATTGCGAGGAAACTTGTTTTGATATAATGCAAATTCAGTTGTTTCAGATCTCAGCACAGCAATTTTCCAATTTGGTTACTGCTAAATTCTAAGGCTTCTGGATCAATGACAGAAGAATCACAGTACAGTTAGTCTAATCTCTTTTCTTTCTTTTTTTTTTAATGAAAGAATATCTTTAATGGTCATTTATGATCAGTAGCTTAAGCAAACATGAGTACCTTTTCTTTTTTTTAATCTTCAAGTATACAGTCAGAAAAATTTGTGATTTTCTTACTGAACTTCAATGTTGCAGGTATTAGACAATAATCTAATACACAAAACTATGTTCTGTTCATATCTCTTGCCCAGAGGTAGGTGAGATTGTTTACTCATTTTTTATTGTTGATTAATTTGAATTCTCTGTAGATTCTAATTATTAACACTTTGTCAGATTGATACCCTGAAAATATCTTTTCCCATTCTGAAAGTTGTCTTTTTGCTTTATTTGTTGTATCCTTAGCTGTGCAGAAGGTTTTCAGCTATCTGGAAGACCAAAAATCACATTATAATAACGATATCTGAATCAGAATGTTTATTGCTGCCGAATTCATAATTGCTAAGTCATGGAAGAAGCCCAAGTGCCCATCGACCCATGAATGGATTAATAAATTGTGGTACATGCACATCATAAAATATTATGCAACCTTAAAGAAATATGGAGACTTTACCTCTTTCATGTTTACAT
>CAUYON010046859.1:0-31398 GCA_963573935.1 Arctocebus calabarensis
CGATATCTTCCAGTGTTTTTCCTATGCTTTCTTTCAGTATTGTTATTGTGTCATGCCTTAAATTTAAGTCCTTTATCCAACTTGAATCAATTTTTGTGAGTGGAGAAAGGTGAGGGTCCAGTTTCAGTCTTTTACATGTGGGTATCCAGTTTTCCCAGCACCATTTGTTGAATAGGGAGTCTTTCCCCCAAGGTATGTTCTTTAATTTTCTTTTTAAATAGAGAAGCTGAGCTGTGAATTTCTATTCTGTATCCATCAACTAATGATAAGAAGCAGTGTGATAAACCATCAACTAACACAATAGCTAGTGTTGTGAATGCACATTCTACCAGATATACAAGGGATTCTTTAACTCAAGATTTCTAACAAGATACAAGTACCTCAGTCAGGGCACCTCATGGGTGTTCACTAATCTTTGTTTCCCTTCCTGTCCCCATGCTTTACCACTTTCCTCTATGACAATTTGACTTGTGTATACTTGAGAACCTCAGAGAAAAGGAAAAAAAAGCGAACCACCCAAATATGTAATTTATGCCACCTAATCTGACAAACATTTCAAAGTTTTGAATGGAGGGAGGGTAATTGGTGGGGCCACACATCTTAGAAGGGTACAGGCAAACCTTACTAAATGCAGAATACAAAGGTCTTCATATAATAACTGAGAAAATGGCCAGGAGGGCTATGTTAATCAGTTTGATGAAAATAGTTAAGATTGTATATAAAACCAGCACATTGTACCTCTTGATTGCACTATTATACACAGCTATGATTTAATAATAAAGACAATAAAATTAAAAAAAAAAGGAATGGTTAACCACCTTCTTACCTTCATCTCGATTTTCTGATGCTCTGTAGACTGTGTTCTAGCATCTACCTTGAGCATTTCAGAATATAGAGGCATAGAGACATATGGTGATACTAAAAGTTAATGTCATTGCAAGATTCTAAGAGTGGTAAAATGATAAAGTTATGATCCACTAAACCATCTAGGCAATGAAGGTCACAGAATAGTGTCTGCAGTGCTCGGAGGACTGGCGGGATCTGTGCAGTCGAGTTTTGGCCCAGATTAGTTTTACATTAGGAGAATATAAAAGCTTCAAACTAAATATATATTGTTTCTATAAAAAGTCACTGATCTTTCTTTAAGCTCAGTTTGTAATCTTGAAACATTATCTATTGAATAATAAATTAGAGATTCAAAAATCTCTTTTTATTAATCCTATAGAATGCCAGATATAGAACAGATCTAAATTAAATGTTGAAGAATTAAAATCGAAAGTTCAAAAATAAATTAATTGATAAGAAAAGGGCAATTCCTCTTCTTCCAATCTCTTAAAAATTCAGGAAATGAATAGTCAAGTGAAGACTCTCGAGATTATGGTTTGCTGCCGTATTTCATTGGTGAGAAGACAGTGTTCATCTATTCTGGAGTTAGGTAGCTATGTTTTATCTATATATTGTGAGCATGGATCAAAAAAACATGACGATAGCTATCAAGGAGCCTGATTTTACTTGGGCGAGTCATCTTATCTAATCATATCTCTGTATCCATGAGCAGTGGATTATTCTGTACTGTGAACGCAAGTGAGTAAAGGCAGAATTTTCATGAGGAAAGTAATTTGTGCAGCTGAAGTTTCTTCTGCAATCTGGTAGGTGGAGGAGTTGGACTTTGGTGTGAAGGAATGGATAAAACTTATAGTACAAATCTTTTGTTACCAAAATAGCAATGATTGAAATGAAGGAGTGAATGAATGAAATCATTCACTTTTCCCTGGCTTATCTTCAGTATGGGGATGATTATACATCAGTGATCAATGATGTCTTGAGACTGTCAGTAATTAAATATGGCCAGTACCATAGGACCCTTAAAATGTGACTTGCATATACATACGTCAACTTAAACTGTGAGCACCCCAGCTGGTGTCTTTCTTTCTTCCTTTGTATTATGAGTATTGAGTCCAAGTGATATAAGACAATAAAATAAACTTCAACGTTTTGAATGTATTAACATTTTATTTATTTTTTATGAGTATTTAATATCATAACTGTATATATTTATGGGGTACAGTATGATGAATTGATATGCAATGTGGAATGCTTAAATCAAACTGATTAACATAACCATCACCTCACTTACTTATTTTTTGTGGTGAGATTTTTATAATATACTCTTAGTTGTTTTGAAATGTACCCTTGCATTGTGTACATTATGTGACATCCCGCCAAATACCTGCCTCCACTCGCCCTCCCTCCACCCCTTCCCTCTCCCTCTATTCCAGCCTTTCTGGACTATATTTGTGTTTTATCATTCGAATGACTGTGTAAGTGATTATATATTGGTTTCATAATAGTATTAAATACATTGCATGTTTTTTTTTCTTCATTCTCGAGATACTTTACTAAAAAGATTATGTTTCAGCTCTATCCAGGTAAACATAAAAGATGTAAAGTTTCCATCTTTTTATGGCTGCATAGTATTCCATGGTATACATATATCACAATTTGTTAATCCATTCATAGGTTGATGGGCATTTGGGCTGCTTCCATGACTTGTCAGTTATGAAAAGTCCACAGTAAAATTTCTGATGCAAATGTTTTTGTTGCATAATGGAATTGCAGAATCAAACCATAGATCAACTTTTAATTCCTTGAGAATTCTTCATACTTCTTTCCAAAAAGGTTGTATTAGTTTTCAATCCAACCAGCATGGTAGAAGTGTTCCTTCCTCACTATATCCATGCCAATATCTGCTGAACCAAGGGACCTTCTACAATAAATCCTTGTTTTTTTGTGTGTGTGTGTTTTTTTCTTACCATAAAACTGTTAGGCATGGAGGGACCAGGTGTCAATGCCCCACATTCCCAGGTTCTTGGTTCCAGTAACAAAGAATGGTTACTGCTATCAAGTGGACAGAATGAATGAGCAGAGCAGAGCAAACAGGTGTAAACTGACAAAGTGCCAAAGTTGTATTAACAATTAAAACACTGTCCGTTCCCAAGAAGGAGCAGTCTAGCTCCCATGACTTGGGGAGATAGTGAGATGGACAAGATTTCTCCTTTTATGCTGATGCCCTAATTTTATGTTAAATGGGGGGTTCAATAGTCACAGTTTTCTTGGAAATAGATGGAGAGTTCTGGGAATTGGGAACCTTCACCTTTCTATCTTTGCAAGATAATTTCCAGAGTATTTGTAAACTGTCATGGTGCTGGTGGGTATGATTTTCACTATGTTACTGGCCTTGATAGTATATCTCTACTTTATGGTTTCTCTGCTTCTTTCTGACTGGTCAGTCCTTTCAGACCTTCTACTGCAGACCAAATATATGGTCAGTCCTTGGGGATTCCCTTGATACGTCATCTGTTCTTTCTTGGAAGCCCCTGCCATAGGGTCATAATCAGGCTGTTCCCCGAAAAACTCAAGTCAGTATAATCACATCTGTCTGTCCATATCAGAAAGTCCCTGGGACATCAATCAGTCCCCCAAAACAACCAGCTCCCCCAAAACCCATCTGCACATTCTTGCACCTATGAGGTTTCAGTTAGCCCTGTTTCCGTAACAACTCAGGGTAGCTTGACCCAAGCCAATCCAAAATAGCATCCACCATCCACCCTGCTCAATTCTAACTAAGCCTAAACTAACATTATTGTGTATCTCTCCTGGTGAGTTATATTCATATAAAAGACTCATAAGCCTTTTAAGCCATATTGTTGCACAAATAGAGCCAAAATATTTTATATCAATTCAAGTAATAATGAAAGTTACTTATGAGCAGACATAAATGAAGACAGGGCATTATTGCCCAAATTCATATAACTTCTAAGAGAACATTCTACTAACTATGAAAAAGCAGTGTGAAGTAGCACCCAAGAGTGTTGTTCTCATGACTTGGTCCATTTATGCACTAGCAAATGCAAAACAACCTGTTTTCTTTCAACCCAGTACATGGCTATAGATTACTCTATGGGTGGTTGTACTTCTATTTGACAACTGAAATTTAACATCACTTTCATTCCTGACTTGTGAGTGAAGTTAGAGCAGTGGTTCTCAGAGTATGCTTCCTGGGCCAGCAACATCACAGTTTGCTAGAAATGCAAATTCTCAAGACCTCACCCAAGTCATCAGTGACTCAGAAATCCTGGGGGTGAGAACAAGCAGTCTGTGTTTTAACAAGTCTTCCGTGTGGTTCTGATACATCCTGTATTTTAAGAACTACTGGATTTGGGTCTGATGTTGCACCAATCCAAACTGTTAAAATTTAAAACAGTAATTGGTGCCATATGAAATGTTGTCTGAACCTTTATATCCAAGAAAATAAAAAGGTGTTTATTTCTGAAAAATACCTAAAATTGTTAGTATATGCCAATGCTGCTTTAAACAATCATCGACAGTGTGGTATTTTATAGAGTTTTGAAATAATCACTGAGGTTTAGAGCAGCACACTGTTAAAAAGTCAAAATAGCTTCAGTATTTTATAAAACATGCATAGGGGTTTATTAAGGTCATAAATAATCTTTATACCCTGTAAGTGATTAATTGAATGGAAGATTTTGCTTTTTTTTTTAACCTTGATCCAATCTACCACATCAGTTAACATGAAATCTATAAGGTTCACATTACTTTATAATATAACACATCTGATTGAATGACACAAACCACAGTATTCGCATTGCTTACTTTACCTATATGTCTGTATAATATTATACTTTGGATTTTATATGATTGAAAATGAGTACAGTAAAATCCAAGCCCTCTGCTGCTTATATGAAAATTTATTGGAGGCAATGGCCCCAAACAAAAAACTTATGAATGTTTTTGCTGGAAGCACACACAAAAATGTGGTGATTGTGTTCACACTTGCTAATGAGTAAATGACAAACTAAAGAAGTGTCTTCAAGAATCTAAGAGAGAGTTAATTAAAGGTCAAATCCAGAGGAAGTCACCCTGGCTGTCAAGATTTATTTTCTTCAACTTGCAGGTGAAAAAAAATAGTAAAAAAAGGAAGAATGTACTCAGAAACGTGATAAGAACAGAATTTAGTTTCTCAGATTCATCTGATAAGTGACCCACCTGCTTAGAACATATTGACTATTAATGATCAATTCCAAGTCCATTTCTTTAGCAGATACACATTGGGTACCTGCCATGTAGCAGACTCTGTGGAACACATCAGAACATAGTACAGTAGATGATTGCACTGAACCATCATCTAATAATAATTCTTTCCTTTAAGTGGTGACTTTTTAAAAAAAGTATTTTAGTTATATTATAAAATATCAGAAAGATAAAGGGGCATGTTCTTTAGAATTACACTTATCACAAACGTCATGTTCTTTTCTTCCTAGGGCAAAAGGAACAATGTTCCTTCATTTAAAAAGTGGAATAATAATTTAAAAAATTCCATCAACCCCACCTATTACCATGGTAATAAAATGACAAGTGCCCTTCATGTGATTTCACTGTGTATCAATAAGCTAACCATTTGGGAGAATATGTATTCTCTTTAGATATGTCTTTTGAGCAGAAGTATTATACATTTTCATCAACTCATGAAGCAGGTACACGTTTTACTCATATAGTATTCAATTTAGCCATTAAAAAATAAGGGTTTTTTTGTTTAAAGAAATGCACCTGAAAGAGGTAAAACAAAGACAAGTTAGTTGCATTTCCTTCTTTTCAGTTCTATTTATTTTTCCTTCAGGGGAATAGCCTGGAAGAAAACGTAAGAATGAGATATGTAAACCATAATATGGTTAATAAAAATTATTTTAGACTTTCCTATACACTACTTAGGAAGGTCTCAAACAAAAATAAAAGAACAATAAAAGAAGATGAGCTTCACCTTCAGCTATATGATGAATCTGCCATATTTCCTCTTTAATTCTCCATATCGTTCACCCTATTTCTGATGCTGGGTGATTACTTGTTATTGCTGTTGAGACTTGCTTTCTTGTCAACTCTCTATGCATAATCTGTTAAGTTGTGAAAGCAACTATAATTATTTCAGCATAAAAATAAAGTTAGTAACCACTTCAGGAAATTCAACTTAACTGTTCCTCAAGAGTAGACATTAATTACCTTTAGCTGCAGATTACTATTGTTTAACACTCCATTGCATTCACATGTATTTGTCTTATTTTTAGAGTCATATTACTTTCCACAGAGGTGTTCATAGATCTTTAGTTGCTTTCTCCTTCTTCAGCCACTGTTTTGCCAATTGATTTAACAATAATTAATAGTCTTTCCTTTTGGACACATAAATCTAAAATCATTTAGATGTCTGACTTTTATTGTTGTAGATACTATACCTACATGTTAAAATAAATGCTGGCTTCATATACAATCTGAAATGTTTTCATCCAACTGTTCGACATAACCTTCATGGGATTTTCTTGTTTATTGTATGAAAACATTTGTATTCTACATTTAGTAACTTTCACCTGTACCCTTCTGAGATGCACAATAAGTGTGATCGCACCATTTAAGGTTATGCCTCTGACAAAGGTTTAATAACCAGAAACCACAGAGAACTCAAATGTATTAGCAAGAAAAGAACAAGTGATCCTATCTCAGGATGGGCAAAGGATTTGAAGAGAAACTTCTCTAAAGAAGATAGGCGCATGGCCTTCAGACACATGAAAAAATGCTCACCATCCTTAATCATCAGATAAATGCAAATCAAAACTACCTTGAGATATCATCTAACTCCAGTAAGATTGGCCCACATAACAAAATCCCAAAACCAGATGTTGGCATGGATGTGGAGAAAAGGGAACACTTCTACATTGCTGGTGGGAATGCACACTAATATATTCCTTTTGGAAAGAGGTTTGGAGAATACTCAGAGATCTAAAAATAGACCTGCCATTTGATGCTATAATTCCTTTACTTGTTTTTCTTTTTTTAATGAACTCTTGCCACAAATATTAATTTGAGTATTTACTATATGCTGAGCACTATTGCAATATTCTGTATGCTTGGAATATGTTATGTATATGTTTAGGATGTCTCTTGATTTCTTTTTACTTTAGCAATTATATTTAATTTTTAAGTAAACAAAATAAGGATTTAGCTCTCTAGATATAACATATCATATATACAATTTATTCCAAGCATACATATTTTTTTTTTTTCATTGAGACAGAATCTCACTTTGTCACCCTTGGTAGAGTGTCATGGTGTCATAGCTCACAGAAACCTCCAACTCTTGGGCTCAAATGATTCTCTTGCCTCAGCCTCCCAAGTAGCTGGGACTACAGGTGCCCGCCACAATGCTCGGCTATTTCTTGTTGCTGTTGTTTAGCAGTCCCAGGCTGGGTTCAAACCCACCAGCCCCAGTGCATATGGCTGGCACCCTAACCACTGAGCTATGGATGCTCCCAGGATATACTTTTTAATAACACAGGTCAAGATCCTTGTCTTTATGGAACTTATATTTTAACAGGAAGAGGCAGAGAATAAACAAAAAACAAAATTAAAAAGTTATACACTAAGGGCACTGTGCCACATAGAAAGCCAGAAAGAAAGATATTCCTAGGTAGAAAATTCTTAATTTATGTCCTCTTACATGTTCAGTCGAGGAAAGTCCAAGTAAAGAAACGTTACAAGTTGGGAATGCCTTCCAACTCTCTGCTCACTTTTTTCATATTCTTTCTACATTCTCTCCCTATGTCTCACTCCCTGGCTCTTTCTAAGATAAAATAAATTTTATACTCTCAGTTAGAGAGAAAAAAAAAGAAAGAAACTCTACAAGCTGATATACCTCCAGTTGCCTGTTATTGTAAATAATAGAAACTGAGCTTTCTCTGATTCTTTTGAGCTCTCAGTATTTTTCTCTCTGTGTCATTTTCAGCCAAATCTCTTGACCAGAGATTATGTAGATAAACCTTTAGAGAGGAGAATGTGATTGGCCTTGAGCTTTCCCAGGGCTAATTGGTCAGAGCTGTGAGAAGCCAAGAGCAGGAGGAAGGCACCTCAATGACAGAGCCACTGCCTGGTCCTGGAGGGCTGTACTGGGATCAGAGATAGCACAGGTGGGAAGTTGGCATTGTGGAGTTGCAGAGATCGACCTTGCCAAATATTTGGAGATAAAAGAGTGGAGGAGGACTCATAAGTGAGTTTGAAGGAAAGAGTCAGGCAGCATGGCTGGAAGAACCGTGGTTGACATTAAGAGAGGAGTAAGATGGAGAAATATACTTTCATTTTGATATTTTCCTGAAATATTGTCAGATTTTCCACTCAGAGAGTGGAATAAAGACATTTTCACACATGCAAAATCTCAGAACAATGTAGGTCCCATGCAACCTTTGACAGGAAGCTTCTGACAGATGTGCTCTGCCAAAGTGAGGACAAAGACCTTGAAAATAGGCATGGAGTCTGGAAAGAAGAAGATTAATACAAGACAGAGGCCATGTGATTTCCAGGATGACAACAAATGATCCCAGGGTGGCGCGATGGGGTAGGCCAACCCAGTCCAGATTAGAGCAGGTTAGAAGGCAACTGCAGGCACTTATTCTTCAATGGGATAAACTTAATAAGTTACCAAACATAGTTGTACATTTTGAAAGACTTCTCTGACAAGGAGAGAGTTAACTAATTGAATTTATGATTAATGTATCAAAAGTGGAGATGAAAATATATTAAATCTGTACTGATCAAAAAATTACACAAGAAGGAAAAAGTAGTCAGTAGAACTGGGAAAAGATTGACATGGTATTATTAATGATTGTTAATGTAAACATTAAATAGTAACCCAAACACAAATTTCCTCTGTTAGAATAAAGGAAAAAGGAAAAAAGGAGGAAATTGTGAGTGTGAGGGAACAGAATTGTGGTACAAAGAGAGCTAAATCTTTATTTTGTTCACTTGAAAATTAAAATATTATTACTAAAGTAAAAAGAAATCAAGAGACATCCTAAAGAAATTATTTAGAGTTATGGAAGTAAAGCAAATGAGTCAGCAGAAGAGTTGAATTTGTTTGCCTCTGGATAAAGGGAAAGGTGTGTTTCTGTGAGTGAGTGAGAGTGTGTGTGTGTGTGTGTGTGTGTGTGTGTGTGTGTAGGGTGGAGTGGCTCCTACGGTCTGCTTTTTAAAAAATAACAAGCCTCATAGAATAATTTAAAAATGTGAAATATCTGTTTATGCAGCTTTGATAAAAACTAAATTTGGAAAGGAAGCAAAGGAGAAGGGATTCATTTTAGCACAATGGATAGATAATTTCAATGAAGGGTTAGTTTTGAAGGAAAAGAGAAAATAGGAAGATAATGTAGATGAAGAAAATGGAAATTAGCAAGCTTTAGGGAATTTGATTTCAGAGAATCTCTTGCTTTACCAAGAAAGAATGAGCTCATGTCTTCTGCAGAAGCTGAAAGCAGTTGAGTATTGAAAAATGGTGGGAATATGACAAGAAGAGGCAAGAAGCCACATATAAGAGGATTCTCAAGCATTGGTAGGATGAAGTTGATATGGAATAACCTGAATTAGTAGAGTACTTTGTTAGGGAAGGTTTACAATTTTCTGTAGCAATTGCTGTCGATATGAATGCAATGTCTAATAGTGTTTGTGTATTATTAGTCAGAAAATGGTGAAGGTGAATTAAAGGAAAGAAGATTCTAAGTTGTTCCTAGTACTTTAGTAGTTAGGGAGGCAAGTAAAGCCAGATTTGGGGAGAATCAAAGAAATCAGGAGAGATCAAGGGACTGGAGATCATGATTAGAAAGAAGAGCAGAACAAAAAAGATGAGCAGTAGATAATCAAGATGGGAGCACAGTGTTTGAGATTGTAGAGTAGGACTCCCTCAGGGAGGCAGGCAAGCTTTCCGTCCAAGTAGGCAGCGGCAGCAGGTGGTCAACAGCAATGCAGCTGGTCAAGTGATGCTGCACAGAAGTCAGAACTCAGTCCCAGAGGTCTAAGGGGCAAGATGGAGATGGAAAAACCATTCAGTGAACCAGAAGTACTGATAGTCCTCCCAAGAGTAACATAACCACAAACATGCTCACTAGAATTTGGTACTACCAAGTTATTCCAAACCAGTCAGCAGTTCTGGAAATTGCTCTCAAGCATGTGATCCTCTGCTCGCATTGTGCTAGGAAAGCATTACCATGCTTCAAGCAGTTAATTAGCCAAAGCGTGTAGCTTCTGAAATATGCAGGTAAATTAGTAAGGAGAATTGAATCTTTGTTACTAGGTTTTTTCTTAATGATTACAGTGTGTTCTAAATAAGCAGAAAAGCAAATCACTGATTGCCAAAAACCATGTTAATACACTTCTAATTCACAAATTTAAACAGACAAGAGTCAGGATATTGAAAGTTACGGTTCTCATAGAAACATTAATTTGACAACATTATGCATACTAGGTGTAGGAGGCTTCTATTTTATAGCATAAAAGGAATAGGAAACATTGCAAAATGTGGTTCAGTCAAACAAAATAAAATAACAAATTCAGGGGAAGTCATTAAACATGATTATGGAAAAATATTGTTTTGAGACCTCTAAAGAAGGGTTGTAAAAATTTTAGAAAATAATATCTTTAAATCTCAAAAAATGTCTTCAATGGAAATCTTTCACTTTTACCCAAAATCAATTTCCCAAGCACATTGTACATTCTGACATTGGCTTCTGCCTTTCATATGCAGTCAAGATTTGTTCCTAACAGACCAAAAGGAGAACTGACTAGCTATTTTCATGACCTAGTAATAAAGATATCAAATTCAGAGAGCAAAATATAAAATTTAAAGATTTAAAATACTTTTTTTGATAAATAGACAAAATGGGGGAGTTTTAAATAGGAAGAAGTCTGCCAATCTATTACCTTGCTTATATATTTGGCCTCTGTATATTTCTGCATACTTAATTTGCATGTATTCATTATGTAAATTACAATCTGACCATGCAAAATGCCTTATGTAGGTGGCATAGAAAAAGAAAGGAAGATGTTTAGGGCATGTTGAGGGAAGGAAATATACCAGACAACAAATCTGTATCCTTGAGTACGTCTATTTCTGCTCCCACCTCACATCCTGGACAGCATGCCTGGGCGGGTCTGTATACCAGGACCGCTGAGCAGAGCCAAAGGCAGAGCAGCCGATGCTCCTGTCTCCTTGGCTCTCTGTAGCTTCATTCCCTGTACAGGTGTTGCAGGAAGGAAGACCAGCGGTCCCACCACAGTAACCTTCAGGAGGGTGTCACCTCCCCACTCAGTCAGAATTAGAGGCAATAAAGAAAGAAGGCAGGTCATGTAAATGAAGGCAATGATGAAGTCAAAGACAATTGACTTCAAATTTGATACTATATTAACAGCATTATGGTTACTGATGCAATTTTAATTATGCCTCAACTCCAGTTGAGTGATAAATTTAATTTTAAGTAATAGTAAAATGTTTTGTGGTTATTTAAGTCAAACATACATTATTTGGGGGGCACAAGTTTAATAAAGGAAAACCAACAAACAATTCCCCCAAAAGAAAACAGATTATGAAACTATAATGATAGTTTGCCATTCTGTTAAGATTTCTATTTTCTGTTGTATTTTATGTCATAGCACAGCAGTCTGCGGAACAATAGATGTCCTTTCATGGGAATGAGATATGTGAATTCCTGAGCTAGCAGACTCCTGGCCCAATATTCAAACCACCTCTTCAAAAAGGGCACAATGTTCCGCATTCTTCACTGAAAAATATATGCACCCATATTCCATGGCAATGAACTCTGTTTAAGTTTGATGAAGAAAAATGCTTTGTGCATTTACTTTAATCTTCACCCCTGCTGTATTCTGTGGCCAAACAAACAGAAGGATAAATACAAACTGTCAACTTGCCGGATGTGCAAGCAAGGGTTGTTGAATATTCAGGAATATGGTGATGTTTCCAAAGTTCAACAACAAATAACTTAGAGTCTCTCTTTTGTTTTGACTTTTCCTTGTTCAGGCACCACAAGGCCACATAAGGAGGGTGAGGTCCCTGGAGTGGACTATATTTTCATCACTGTTGAAGATTTTATGGAATTGGAGAAAAGTGGTGCTCTCCTAGAAAGTGGGACTTATGAAGGTAAGCACAGCTTTCCTGTGAATCCTATTCGATGTTGAATTACATTTTTCTCATTTGACTAAAACGTGTTGCCAATGTGCTGCTGTGTTTGGGTTTGGAAATTTTAATAAGATAATTAAAGGAAAGTTCAAAAAATGTCTCAATGAAACATACTCTTAGCACACCCAGAGAAATACATATGTGTACCCACAAAAGTATCCCTCTGGTTACCTCCTGAGGCTAACCTGTGATCTTTCAGATAAAATGTCTCCCGTCCCTGGGCAGTGTCTACATGAGGGCTGGGCTTGGATCTGGGCCTGTCATTATCTCTCTGTGGCTTTCCCAAATTATTCTTACTGACTTCCACCTCCCTCCTGGAAGAAATGATGGAGTAGGAAAATAGGATCTGTGAATGAACCCAAAACTTCCACCATGATAGCAAATTTTCTTGCTTTCCCAAGCCAAGCATAAACAACAAATTAAGCCAAAACCTTGAATGCAGGAAATGTGCTTCAGTGGAAAAAGTACTATAACATGAACCAGAATCCATCATGGTTACAAACCTGTTTTCTTTACTTACCTGCCATAAATATTTAGTAACTCAGTTACTATCACTCAACCTTAGTATTCTTAACTAGGAAAGGGGAATGATAGCATTGGAAAATACAAATGAGTAACAATGTGTTGATATGATCACATTTATATGCTTGGCTAACATATGCGTGTATCTAGTTTATGTCTAATGAAATTGTATACCTATGTACACATATACTAAAACTTTAAAATTACTTAACTAAGAAAAGAGTAGAAAATATTTCCCTACCTTTTTCACAATTGTTATGTGTGTAAAGCATATGCATATGTACTATGATTAAAGTCCAAAGATGAATGTAGTTTTACTGAACTGCAATTAATAGTGACATTATAAACAAAGCTCATCATGCATCTCATCGAATGCGGTGGCTGTGCCATGTTAACAATTTAAACCCTATACACCTCCTTCATTTAAAGACATGTGTCACTTAACAAAAGGGATACCGAGAACTGTGTCATTAGGAGATTTCGACAATAATAAATTAAGCTTAGTTTCCTGTCATTTTGTTACATTAGAACCTTTAACTTTTTGGCACTTTTGTAATGACATTTGGCTCAAAATACAAATACATTGTACAGCTACGTAAAAATGGCTTCTTTATTCTATAAACTTTTCTCTGCCTACAAAACAACTTCTTTTTAACTTCTTAAAGTTTTGTGCTAGAAACTGAGACACAAACACACACCATCCCCTAGGCCTACCCCAGGTCAGAATCATCAGTACCACTGTCTTCCACCTCTACATCTTTCCCCGCTGGCAGGTCTTCAGGGCCAATAACAGGCATGGGGCTGTCATCTGTGGTAACATTACCTTCTTCTAGAATACCTCCTGAAAGACCTGCCTAAGGCTGTTTTTACAGTCCCCTTTTTTCTTTGTTATAAATAGAAGTACACTTCAAGGTAACAATAAAGGGTATAGCATAGTAAATACATAAACAAGTAACACAATTCTTTAATCATTTTCAAGTATTATATACTGTACATAATTGTATATATTAGATGGGGAGCACAGTAGGTATTTTTTTACCATCTTTGTGGACAGGGGAGTAGTATATTTCACTATGACATTGCAGCAGCTGCAGTGTCACTAGAGACCGGGATTTTTCAGCTCCATTATATACTTATGGGACCACCATCGTATATAGTATCAGTTGTTGACCAAAACGTCATTCTGTGGCACAAGACTGTAATTAATTCCATAGTTTAGTGGACTATAGTTATTCAAGAACATGGAATTTTGAGGTTGTTAGAAGTATTAAAATCTAATCCATTATTTAGCATTCCTAAGGCAATTTAGACTCAGACAGTTGCCTAAATCATGGCTGAGGCATTTAGTTGCTGATTGCCACATTTACAGGAAATAGGCAAAAATACCCAGGAAAAGGAAATAGTTATACATTAGTGCTATATCTTCTTCATACTGTCAAGAAGAAAAGATAGTAGAGATTGATTGAAAACACTTTAAAAAAAGAAGCTGTGTTGATAAGCCGCCTTATCCTTAATAACAAGTGTCCAGATTTTTTTAAAGCTGCCTAAAACTGTACATGAAAAATAGTTTGCATAAGTCACAGACAATAATTTCATTAAGGAAGTCGGAGTACATAAACAATAGCATTTATAGAATACTTTCCTGTGAGCTTTATGACATTATTTACTAAGTCATTAATTAGCAGGTTTGCCAATAATAATGTATTATATTTATTTGCTTTATTTAAATATATTTGTGTGGCAAAAAACCAGTGGTTTAACATACAGAATCATTACAAGAGTAGCATCATTAGCAATATGACTTTGCATTTGTAAAAACACTGTGTACATTTATTTTATGTAAGCTGAAACAATTAAGCCAATGTTCATTTTAAATATTTATTGTTCTCATGATAAACTAGATGTCTCAAAATTAAATATCAGTATTTTAAAGTATAGTTTAGATTAAATTATAGGTTCCAGTTAAATTTTAAGGGAATATCTTGAAACTGTATGAGCCTAATGGAGTTTTGTCAGCCAGGGTGTGTAACCCCGAATCTTCCTCAGATGTCCTTTCAGTGCTGAGAGTTTAGTTTACTGGCTTTGGTGCCAATTTATTAAAGTTCAGAAAAGCTGATTATTGAATTGCAAGACTGATTCCTGTATGTGGCTTTTACCATTATATCAATACCATTGCCTACAAGCACACAACTGTGCGTGTGGATAAATAAGAATCTTTCTTCTCAGGTCACATAAGCACTTGAGTGAATATCTGGAAAACATTCTTAAATCTCAGAAAAATCAATTATTTTCTATTATTAGAGCTGAGAAACTAGTAAAATTCTCCTTCTAATAAAAATTTCTACATGTCTTCAGGATTGGTCATAAACTCTAGACTTAGGTCTACCACTTACAGTGTTCCTTGTCTGGGAATGTCTTTTCTGCTGTGGGTGCTTTCAGAATATCAGTATGAGTCAATATGAATCATGTGATACTCAAGTGAGGAAAGATCTGAGTGCTTTTCATATTTGTCAAGCTTTCACAATATCCCACTCTCATAAGGTTTTTTAGAAGGAAGCCCATTTTCTCTATTGAGTGAGTTCTCCATCTTGCAGTTTTCCTTCTTTTCCCCCTACCAGCACATTCTCATGCCTTGTCATACTCTTTAGACTAGAAAATCCATTTTTGGTGTTCTGTGAATATACTAATAATAATAATATTATTAAGGAATTGAGCTACTTTCAGCATTAAGATTACAGACCTCATGTTAATCATGTGGGGTCCTTAAGACTTAAAGGAACTCACAGAATCCAACCCACAAACCAGAGCAGAGATGCTGCTGATATCCACTAGAGATAGGAAGGTAATCCTTTTCTTCGTGCCCTTCCTAAATGCTTTCCAACTTGGTGCATTTATTGTCAGGGACATCGGGACTACTTCATTTTGTTTTTATTAGCAAAGATCAAGGGAGTCCTTTATAAAATGTCTAGTTAAGCTACTCATCGTTGAGAAAATCAGTTTTTATAGTGTTTCTGTGCTTTCCTCCCACCATTTGAGCTTAGAACATAACTACTTAGAAAAGTAATCATGAGGAAAAAATGTGTTCTTTGAGGCATGTTTCACATGTTTATAGTTTTGTTTCATTGTTAATGATCCTAATTCTGCTCTTGGTGGATGGATAGATGTAGCTAAAATGGACTAGGTTGCTGGATTAGAAATAAGATGCACTGCCATAAATTGTAATTTTGACTCTTAGAAACTAACCCAAACCTTTTGCCCCGGAAGAGCAATTTTGTTACTTGGCGGGGCCTGTAAGAAACACCTTTATCTGCTTACAGTTACTGCCTATATTTAGACCACATGCCCCAGGAAGAATTTTAGTTGATTTTAAAGCATTTCTTCTTCCCCTGCACCCAAGCCTGAAAGCCTTTTTGTCATTTACTACAGAACAGCTGCTGCCTGGGCTTGGTGTGTCATCCCCTGAATGGCCCAGAGGACCTGGCTGGATGGTAGCCATCAAGTGTTGATAAAGCAACAAGTTTCCCATGACTTGGCTAATCTCATCCCTACTTTTTCATATTGAATAGATTTAAAATTAAGTTGATGACTTTTATGATCAATAAACTGATTAATAATAAAGCTATAAATAATTCCTTATAGGTAAATTTCAAAAATCCAGACAGAAAATATAAACTTTGTATGAAATGCAGAGCACAAGCTCTTTGGATGAATGCAGGCAATTTTATTGGCATTAACATCACAGATAGGTAGAGGTGAGATACCAAGGTGGAATGAAATGAGTAGGTCTGGCACTCAGTATTACCTGGAAAGTAGAAGTGTCTTTAGGAACTGTCCAACATGCTGAATTACCCAGAACTCTAATTTAGTGAATCCTGTCTCACTGACTTCTTCCAGTTGTCTGGAATTTGATAGGGTCTGCCTCAACCTGTGTTCTGAATGTCTTAACTACCTGACCCTATGTTCCCCAAGCTTTGCCTAGATGAATTTTATTTAATTCACCTACTGTGATCATCCACAGTCAGGCTCCAGAAGAGCACTTCCATTGGAACATCTGCTACCATATTTGGTTGCTGTGCTTAAGTGAAACAAAGCTATTTTTCCTTCTATTGAAAATATCATTGATCCTAAAGATAACTTTTAAAAAAAATGGAAATAAGGTTAACTGTAACATTTTCCAACTTTTTAAGAGGTTCATATTAAGGTCAGCAGGTTATTTCAGCATCTGATACAATACAGCGCAGATAAAGCATTTACCCTCATCTTAAAGAAAAGGTTTCACCTAGGCATGGGTTCTAATGTATGTGACTTGAGCCTTCTGCAAATAGCACACAATTTTCTTCCTTTCTTTCTTCCTTCCTTCCTTCCTTCCTTCCTTCCTTTCATGTTTCAATCTTGCTTTCTGTCTTTCTTTTCTTTTTTTTTTTTTTTGACAGAGTTTCACTTTGTCACTCTTGGTAGAATGGCATGGTGTCATAGTTCACAGCAACGTTAAACCTCCTTGGCCTCAAACAGTTCTCTTGCTTCAGCCTCTCAAGTAGTTGGGACTATAGGCACCTGCTACAACACCCACCTATTGCCCAGCTATTTTTATTTTATTTTTTTAACTTTCTTTATTATTAAATCATTGCTGTGTACAATAGTTCAATCAAGGGGTACAATGTGCTGGTTTTATATATAATCTGAACTATTTTCATCAAACTGATTAACATAGCCTTCCTGGCATTTCCTCAGTTATTATATGAAGACATTTGTATTCTGCATTTAGTAAGGTTCACCTGTACTCTTCTAAGATGCACCATAGGTGTGGCTCCACCAATTACCCTCCCTCCACCACAACATCACCCCCCCTTGCCACTTTCCCCATATTCTTGTGTTATAGTTGGATTATACCCTTCATATGAAAGCTATAAATTAGCTTCATAGTAGGGCTGAGTACATTGGATACTTTTTCTTCCATTCTTGAGATACTTTGCTAAGAATATGTTCCAGCTCCATCCATGTAAACATGAAAGAGGTAAAGTCTCCATCTTTCTATAAGGCTGCATAGTATTCCATGGTATACATGTACCACAATTTAATAATCCATTCATGGGTTGATGGGCATTTGGGTTTCTTTCATGACTTGGCAATTATGAATTGAGCTTCAATAAACAATCTGGTGTGAATATCTTTGTTGCTGAGTGATTTTTGTTCTTTTGTATATACACCTAGTAGTGGAATTGCAGGATCAAATGGCAAGTCTACATTTAGATCCATGAGTGTTCTCCAAACTTCTTTCCCAAAGGAATGTACTAGATTGTATTCCCACCAGCAGTGCAGAAGTGTTCCCTTTTCTCCATGTCCACGCCAACATCTGTAGTTTGGGGATTTCGTGATGTGGGCTACTCTTACTGGAGTTAGATGATATCTCAAAGTGGTTTTAGTTTGCGTTTCTCTAATGATTAAAGATGATGAGCATTTTTTCATGTGTTTGTAGACCATGCTCCTGTCTTCTTCAGAGAAGCTTCTATTCAAGTCTCTTGCCCACAACGAAATGGGATCACTTGTTCTTTTCTTATTAATAAGTTTGAGTTCTCTGTGGATTCTGGTTATTAGACCTTTGTTGAAAAAATAACGAGCAAATATCCTCTCCCATTCCGAGGGCTGTCTACTTGCTTTACTTACTGTGTTCTTGGCAGTGCAGAAGATTTTAGTTTGATCAGATCTCAGTAATGTATTTTTGGTATAGCTTCAATTGCCCAGGGGTGGGGGTCCTGCTCATAAAATGTTCTCCCAGGTGAATTTCTTCAAGTGTTTCCCCTGCAGTCTCTCCAAGAATTTTATAGTTTTGTGTCTTAAGTTTGTCTTTTATACAGTGAGAGTCAATTTTTGTTAGAAGAGAAAGGTGTGGGTCCAGTTTCAGTCTTCTGCAGGTCATAAGCCAATTCACCCAGAACCATTTGTTAAATAAGAAGTCTTTCCCCTAATTTATGTTTTTGATAGGCTTATCAAAGATCAAATGATGATAAGTAACTGGGTTCATCTCTTGGTTTTCTATTCTATTCCATACATCTACCTCTCTGTTTTTGTGCCAGTACCATGCTGTTTTGATCACTATAGATTTATAGTGAAGTCTGAAGTCTGGTAGCATGATTCCTCCTGCTTTGTTTTTATTTCTTAGTAATGTAATTGGCTATTTGAGGTTTTATCTGTTTCCATATAAAACGAAGTACTAATTTTTCCAGATCTTTAAAGTATGACAGAGGTGCTTTAATAGGGATTGCATTAAATCTGTAGATTTCTTTTGGGTAGTATGGACATTTTAACAATGTTAATTCTTCCCAGCCAGGAGCATGGTATGCTTTTCCATTTGTTAATATCTTCAGCTATTTCTCTTCTCAGAGTTTCATAATGAATATTACAAAAAATTCTAATCTCAGAAATATGAAAATGTGAAAGAAATTGACCAATACTTGGAAGCACACCAGCTTCCTAGACTTAACCAGAAAGAAGTGGAAATGCTGAACAGACCTATATCAAGTACTGAAATAGAATAAACTATACAAAATCTCCCAAAAAAGAAGAGTCTGGGACCAGATGGCTTCACATCAGAATTCTACCAAACCTTTACAGAGGAACTAGTACCTATATTACTTAATCTTTTCCAAAACATCAAAAAAGAAGGAATACTTCCCAACACAGTATGTGAAGCAAACATCACCTTGATTCCCCAAACCAGGAAAAGACTCAACAAGAAAAGAAAATTATAGACCAATACCTCTAATGAATATTGATGCAAAAATATTAAATAAGATCCTAGCAAATGGAATCCAACAACACATCAAACAAATTATACATCATGACCAAGTTGGTTTTATCCCAGGGTTCCCAATTTATGTTCAATATACGTAATCTATAAATATAATACATCTCATAAATAAAATAAAAAATTAAGATCATATAATCCTCTCAATTGATGCAGAAAAAGCTTTTGATAATATCCAGCATCCCTGCATGATCAGAATGCTTAAGAAAATAGGTATAGAAGGGACATTTTTAAAACTGATAGAGGCCATATACAGCAAAGCCACGGCCAATATCATATTGAATGGAGTTAAACTGAAATCATTTCCACTCAGATCAAGAACCAGGGAAGGTTGCCCATTGTCTCCACTGCTTTTTAACATTGTAATGGAAGTCTTAGCCATTGCAATCAGGCAAGAGAAGGCAATCAAGGGTATCCAAATGAGATCAGAGGAGATCAAACTGTCACTCTTCACAGATGATATGATTGTATATCTGGAAACCCCCAGAGACTCAACTACAAAACTCTTAGAAGTGATCAAGGAGTACAGTAGTGTCTCATGTTACAAAATCAATACTCACAAATCTGTTACCTTTATATATACCAACAATAGTCTAGCTGAAAAAAACAATCAAGGATTCTATTCCCTTTACAATAGTGCCAAAGAAGATCTGGGAGTGTACCTAACCAAGGATGTGAAAGACCCCAGCTTATTTTAATGCAATAGTTAACCATGATGCCTTGTGAAAACAATGACAATCAAAGGACAAGTGTTAAAACAGACCAACACAAGGAAAACTGGAATAAACTGAGACCATCCCAGGGAAAACAAGCAGCTCTGTGGATTAGTAGAAGGGAGTGGGTAGCCCTGGAGAGGCAAGGGAAGTTCAGCAGTGCCAGCTAAGGTAAAACGCCCGTAGCTCCATGACACCTGGAATAGCCAGAGGTCAGTGACAGGCAACATGCAGTAGGATTCAGTCAACACACA
This sequence comes from Arctocebus calabarensis, assembly GCA_963573935.1. NCBI lineage: Eukaryota > Metazoa > Chordata > Mammalia > Primates > Lorisidae > Arctocebus > Arctocebus calabarensis. Next base: position 20,377 of record CAUYON010046859.1, read on the forward strand.
CTGAGCAACTTCCTGTTTTCTGCCAACCACCAGGTATGACAAGAAGTACTGTTTATTCAGCACCACTGCCCAGCAAATACTTTGTCATATTTAATCTCCAGAAAAGAGCGCAATGTAAGCATTTTTACTTCGAGTTTATCGGTGATGATGCTGAGTCCAGGAGGGCCAACTGACTTGCCCAGTTTGTAGTTCCTCCCTCCCATCCTGGGCATTTCCCCTCTGCATCTCCCCACTTCCTTGTCTGCATCCAGAGGAGATGAAAATGGTGCCTGCCTTTGTTAGAAGTATTGAAATCTGTGTGACCTAATGTGTACAATATGAGGGTGTTCGGCATGCCCTCTGTGTGAAGGGTACAACTACAACTTGAACTTTACCTTAGAAATGAAAACAATGTAACCTAAAAATGTATATGCTCAGATTAATTTGAAGTACAAAAATTAATGAATTAAAAAATAGAAATCTGTGTGACTGCCCTTCCAAAGGAGGTCTGACCATCATTTTCCCCTCCCATCATTTCCTCTCCCTTTCCAGATAACCCCTTCCAAAACTACATGCTTATTTAACTTCCTCTACTGGCAAGAGAGAGGGGGTGTTCTTTTAGTTCTGTTGCAAGAAAGTCAGGGGCCCACAACATATATGCATCTCATTCAGTTTTATATTTTACCATTTTATGTTACTAGGAAGACCTTTTTTTTTTTTTTTTTTTTTTAAGAGACAGGGTCTCTCTATGTTGCCCAGGCTGGCCTTGAACTCCTAGGCTCAAGACATCTTCCCACCTCAGCCTCTGAGGCAGCTAGGACTATGGGACACACCACTGTGCCCAGCTACTAGAGGGAATTCTTTTTTTTTTTTTTTTTTGGTTGCACCCTTCATTGTTGTTTGGCAGGCCCGGGCTGGATTCGAACCCTCAAGCTCAGGTGTATGTGGCTGGTGCCTTAGACTGTTGAGCCACAGGCACCAAGCCTGGAATTCTTAAAAAGAATAATAAAGTTTACTTTTTAGAGCAGTTTTAGGTTTACAGTCAAACTGGGCAAAAAGTACAGAGAATTCTCACATACCCCTTTGGTCTTGTAAACTCTGTGCATTTTGACAGATGTATAATGACATGTATCGAAAATTGTAGTATTATACAGAATAGTTCGATGGTCCTAAAAGTCTCTGTTTCATCTATTCCACTTTCTTCTCCCCCAACCCTTGACAACAACTTAGCTTCTCACTGTCTCCATGGTTTGATCATTCCCAGAATATCATTTAGTTGGCACCATACAGTATTCAGCCTTTTTAGATTGGCTTCTTTCATTCAGTAACATGCAGCTAAGTTTCCCCTATGTCTTTTCATGGCTGGACAGCTCATTTATTTTATTTTATTTTTATTTTTTTGTAGAGACAGGGTGTCACTTTATCACCTTCAGTGGAGTGCTGTAGTGTCACAGCTCACAGCAACCTCCAATTCCTGGGCTTAGGCAATTCTCTTGCCTCAGCCTCTGGATTAGCTGGGACTACAGGCTCCCACTGCAACTCCTGGCTATTTTTTTGTTGCAGTTTGGCTGGATCCGGGTCTGAACCCATCACCCTTGGTATATGGGGCTGGTGCCCTACCCACTGAGCCACAGGCACCATCTGACAGCTCATTTTTTTTTCTTTCTTTCCTTCTTCTTCTTTTTTTTGTTTGTTTGTTGTTGTTGCAGTTTTTGGCCAAGCTGGGTTTGAACCCACCACCTCCGGTATATGGGGCTAGTGCCCTACTCCTTGAGCTACGGGTGCCGCCCCTCATTTCTTTTTAATGGTGAATAATATGCCATTGTGTGGATATGCAACACTTTATCTACTCACATATTGGGGGATGTCTCAGTACCTTCCAAGTTTTGAAAATTGTGAATAACACTGCTATAAACACTCACATGCAGGGTTTTGTGTAGACATAAGATTTTAACTCATTCAGATAAATATTAATAGACAGGAACACAATTGTCATATCATGTGTTAAAGAGTGTGTTTAGTTTTCTAAGAAACTACCATACTGTCTTTTAAATTGGCTGCTTCTTTTTGTAACAAACCTATGGAGTGGGTATGATTATCCCCATTTTACAATTGAGGGCACTCAGGAATGAGAGGTTTCATTAGTTTCCCCCAGGGACAATTCAACAGTTCAATAGAAATTTCAATAGTTTCCACCAGGTCATGAGCTAGGAGCTGCTAGAGCTGTAATTCAAATTTAGAAGTTCTAGTTCCCGTGCCCACAAACTTAATCTTTTCCTTTTTAAAACATCCGCAAGTACTCCCAATTCTTCACTTGTCCCAGTGCCTCCCCTAGTTACCTGCACCTTCAGTCACCAGTTGTGGGGAAGGGAATAGGGCCCAGTAAGGTGAATTTTAGCTCCTGGCCCCCACCCTCTTGGTTCAGTCAAACCTTCAGGCTATATCTCTACTGCACCAAGTCAACCTGAATTTGAAATTCACTTCCTTGCATGATTTCCACAAAAGATTTCCACTCATCTAAGCATGCGTGAGTTTAGTAGATCTTTATTAAAGGATTGAAGTTTATAGGGAGGCAGCTTGCTACTCTAAGCATAGATTCTGCCATTTCCCCAACATTATTCTATCAATATTTGAGTCATATATTTCCAATCATGTTTATAGGAGGCATATAAGTTTGTGGCTCATATGTTCTAGGTTAATTGTTCATTTTATGAAAGAAAATATTCTTCTTTCATTCATTTCTACTTTCTACCTGAAATTACATTTTTCAGGTATTAATATTGCTAAAAGAACTTTTTGGAAATGTTTTGTGGTGTATGTTTTGTTATTTCTATATTTATACCCATTTATGTACTTTGGTTTGGTTGTGTCTCGATACACAGTGTTCTGGGAGATGGTCCCCACATGATCACCCAGCTCATTCTTTGATTATGTGTAGTCAGTTCGTTAACTTAGCTTTTTCTAAAATTTCAGCATTGATTTTATTTTTATTTCCCAAGTCTCTGATTTATTATTTTTTTCCTATATAGATGTTCTTATTTCGTGCCTGCCTATTCTTATTTCACACATGCCTGTTATTGCTGTTATTGTTTCATGGACTTACTTCCCTTTTGTTATAAACATAAGGTTATTGAATTTTTCTTTCTTTTTTTTTTTTTTTTTGCTGCTTTTTGGCAGGGGCTGGGTTTGAACCCGCCACCTCCAGTATATGGGGCTGGCGCCCTACTCCTTGAGCCACAGGCACCACCCTAGGTTATTGAATATTTTAAAGACCTTTTCATATTGTATCTTTTTCCTGTTTCCTCAGATGTGAAGTTTTTTGATAGCTGTTTTTGTTTTTTAGTTATTGTTGTTCTGGAGTTTTTGTCTATCTCTCATGGTTTTACTGTTTCTTAAATCTTTGGTGATTTCTGCTTCCCTTTTCAGTAATAATGCCCCAAGTGATTGTGGGTTGTCAGGGACAGGTAGAGAATGGTCCCTGCCTTAACCTTGATGTGTGGCTGATCTTAATTGAGGCTATGGATTCTTTTCTGCTTTCTTCTAGAGATATGTCTCTCCCTTCCCATGAGAGAGGTCCTAGTGCAACAGTTAAAAGTAAAGGCTACGGAGTGTGCAAGCCTATGTTCTAATTAAAACCAGGGTGACAGTGAACAAATCCATTATTCTCAAACTGCCTCAAGTTTCCTCACCTGTAAAATGAGGTCAAGGATAGAGAATAGCTTGTGGGGTTGGAGAGATGACTTAATGAGGTAATAGATATAAAATATTTGATGCAGTCTCTGGACCATAGTACATCTTCAATAAGTGATAGCTTCTACTATTCCTTTGTTTTTGTTTTTTTTGTTTTTTGGCTGGGCAGTTTGGTTGGGCTCAAACCCCCACCCTTGGCATATGGGGCTGGCACCCTACTCCTTGAGCCACAGGTGCTGCCCTGCTACTATTTCCTCATATTATAAAGAGACTCATTTTTTTGTGGACATTTATTAATATAATCTTATCATTTTTCATTTTTATATCTGTGGATGTGGGTAAGTGGGAACAATATCATGAGGTATACACCTGCCACATTTAAATAGAAATTTGGATGTAAATATGATAAATTTTATAATTTCATTCAAGAGTTGCTCATTATAGGTGAAGGACCTAAAATCCAGCACGTGACAGAGAGGTTTCCAGATAGTGCCGTGATACTCAGAGATGCTGAAGGAGAAATAATTTCTCCTAAAAATGTTTATTTCTAAAGCATAACTTTACCAGGAATATAGCAGTTTGCATGGTTTGTTTTATATTGTTCCTGTCCTATCTCTACAGGGTGCATGTTATAGCCTCCATTCACATAATCAAAGAATGGCTCAGAGAAACCAAGGGTCTTACTGAAAAACACACAGCTGGAAATCTGGAGAGAAGGAAGTAATGTGTGGATTAACAAGAAGCAGAATGCAGAGAATCACGGAGGGAACATTTTGGCTCCTGGTGGCAGGGGTAGTCCGAGTAAACCATAGACGCTGCATCTTAGGAGGTCCAGGAAGCTGTGAGAAAGCCACTGGTGAGCACCTGGCGCCTTGCTCCAAGGATCCATTCAAAAGCAGTTTTTGAGCTTTGTCTCTGCACCTTGCACCAGGGGGATTAATAATGATCTCTTGGTTTTTAAGCATGTTACAATCATTTTCTCCTTTAATCTTCACTAAACCACTGCAGGCAATGACTGGTTATTCCGAGTTTAGAGAACAATGCTGAGCCTAGGAGTTGACTTGTCTTACTCCATAACACATCCTTTTTGTTGGGGGATCTCTTTTTCCTCTGCCCCAGTTCCCATTTGAACATAACAGAGAATGGACTAGTTGGTCTACGTGCAGAACAAAGAGTTTGGAGATGGATGTGACTGCCCAAGGGTCCTGCCCTCTCATAGCCATGCTCCCTTCCATAACCCACCTGTCCCCACGGTGCAGATCCTTATTAACCTGACCCCACTTGCTCTCCTGGAAGAGTTGGGAAACAATTCCTTTCACTGAGTGTAGGCATATAAACTTGCTAAGGCCCAATGTAGACTGAATTTGGGCTAAGTTTCGCTAGTTATATCAATAAAAAGTTGGAATAAGGAATCATTTCAGGAGCAGACCTGCTTCTTTCCCAATGTTTACAATGTCTGGTGAACCCACCTGCCTCCAGCTGAGTAGCTCTTGGTTGAGGCTGTGCAGAATGAGGCCACAAGCCGGACACATTCTGGGATCTGAAGAGTTGATATTTGGGGCATAGCTCTCCCTACAGATCCTTCTTGGCCTGAGACTCCCAAATGGAAAAGTCACCATGTAGACTTAAAGATGAGGTGAGGGGCCATGGGACAGAGCACAGACCCCAGCAGGGAGGAGGGATTATTTCTCTAAGTCTGTTGGAATCTCTGAAAATGTAAGATGAGTCACTCCAGCCTTGTCACTGCCTGCTGCTCTTGGTTCTATTTCACAATCTAGAAGCCAGTTACTCTCTCACCGACACAGCCACTTCCTCTTGTGTCGGAGAGGTGGAGCTCCTCTTCCCTCCACAGTGCAGAGCCCCAGGTCTCCCAGCACAGATATCCGGACAGAACCCTCCAGGATGCCCCTCCCTGCCTCCCGGCCCCACTCTCCTCATCCTTTGCTGCTGCTGACTCTACTACTGGGACTCCCAGGTGAGCATTGCCTTGGGCTGGAATACCCAGGCCCCCTAACCTGGAGATTCCAGAAACCCTAGGTGAAGATAGGTATGCAATTAGGTCTACCAAGGAAAGCCAAGGACAGGGCATTATCTGAGAACATAAAATCAAGGGTCTGAACACTTTCTGTGTGATTCATCACCTAAAGCTGGCTACCAGAGGTGTCAAACCAGATGATACTTCATTCAAATCACCACCACCGCACAATACTTACATTTTTATAATATTTCAGTTGATGAAATACTCACAGAAGAATTGTTATTCAAATTCAGAGCTTCTCAAGGCTCCAGAGATGACCCAATAGGTCCAAGACCACAGAGTGAGCTGGGAGGCAGCCCCATGAGGTTGTCTCCAAGCCCAGCCCTCTCGGTTCACTGCCCTGAGGGCGGGCAGTCTGAAATGAGGCCCCCTCAAGTTCAGGGGTGCAGTGTTTCCCTGAAGGTATGGGAATTTAGTTTATGTGCCAAATTTTTCCCTAAGTTTTTAACATGTATTGCAAATTTATTTTATTTTATTTTATTTTACATATATATACACACATATGTGTCTGTGTGTATATATGTGTGTGTGTGTGTGTGTGTGTGTGTGTGTGTGTGTGTATATGAGACAGAGTTTCATTCAGAGTTGTGCTGGGTGAAGTGCTATGGTATCATAGCACACAGAAATGTCAAACTCTTGGGCTCAAGCGGTCCTCTTGCCTCAGCCTCCTGAGTAACTGAGACTACAGGTGCTTGCCATTATACTCAGTTAGTTTTTCTATTTTTAGTAGAGGTGGGGTCTCACTCTTGCTCAGGCTGGTCTCAAACTCCTGAGTTCAAGCAATCCACCCACCTCAGCCTCTCAGAGTGCTAGGATTACAAGTGTGCCTAGCCTACAATTTTATTTAATTCTCAGAACAACCTTGTACGCTAGCAGGCTAAGCCATACTTTTAGATATATTTGTGATTGTATGTTCATCTATGTGTATGAGAGACTGTTGGTGTACACACACAGGGCTTGAACTAATGTCTTCACCCTTTCATTTTTATTTTAAATAATTTTAAACAGAAACAAATTCATTTTACTTTTTAATTGACAAAAAGTGTATATATTTCATTCGTATAGCTTTGGTAGTATATTTTGAAGCCAGGTAGTGTGATTGCTATCAGGTTTATTCTTTTTGCTCCAAATATCTTTGATGTGTTGGGGTCTTTTGTGGTTACATATGAATTGTAGGATTTTTTTTTCTATTTCCATGAAAATGTCCTTGGTATTCTGCTAGGAATTGCATTGAATCTGTAAATTGCTTTGAGTACTTTGGATGTTTCAACAATGCTAAATCTTCCAGTCCATAAACACGAGATAGCTAACCATTGATCTGTGGTCTCTTCACTTTCTTTCATTAAAGTTTTACAGTTTCAGCATAGACATTTTTAAATCTCCTTGGCTATAATTATTCCTAGTAGTATAGCTTGGATGTTTATCCCCTCTAAATCTCATGTCAAAACATAATCCCCAGTGTTGGAGGTGGGGTCTAATAGCTTGTGTCATGGGGGTGGATGATAAGTTCAATTTTAAGAAAGAGCAGTACTGGTTCTTTGCTCTTTGTTTGGAAGAATTGCAAGCCAGACCAGTGACACACAGGGACGGAATGATGACAGACACAAAAGCCCTTTTGCACAAGCACCTTATTACAAAAAAAGAGGAAGGTTTGCAAAACAAAAATAAAGTGAGAATATGTTTTGGGAAGAGAAACAGTCTGTCTCCGAGAGAAGAGAAGGTGCTGGAGTTTTAACTCTGTTTTATGTTTATAGTTAATGATATGCTAAGAATATTCTTCATTTGTCTTAGACAGAGGCAGGAATTTCTTAGAATTTAAGGTCCTCCGCATTTCTAACCTTACAGAGTCACTTCCGGGGTTGTCAGGGCAATTGTAAACTGTCATGGTGCTGGAGGGTGTGACTTTTACCATGCTAATCAGGAGGCGAGGTGGGACAGTAGGACATCTGGGGTTGCTTTTCCCCTTGCTCCAAGTCTGGAAAAGACCCGAATCTCAAGTTTCCTGCTATTGGGGATTAAGAGCTAGATGCTAAAGGATGTTCATGGATGTTGATTAATGTTCATGGATGTTAAAGGATGTTCATGGATGTTCATTGGCCTCTTCAAGTTTTCTCTCTCTCCATGGTGATGGTGTTAAACTGTTCGGCCTGCTTCAGGCTTTCAGCCTATTAGCCTACACCTGTTATCTGTCCCAAACACGGATTCCTCCTGAATAGATTAATGCCCCCCACCCCCACCAGAGGCTAATTTGTTCTCACTCTAGTGCTTCCTGCAAGAGCTGGTTTGTTAAAAAGTGTAGCACCCCCTATACTCCCTCTCTTGCCATGGGATCTCTGCGCCTGCCAGCTTCTCTCACTTTCTTTTTTCTTTTTCTGAGATGGAGTCTCACTATGTTGACATTGGTAGAGTGTGGTGGTGTCATAGCTCATGGCAACCTCTAACTCTTGGGCTTAAGTGATTCTCTTGCTTCAGCCTTCCAAGTAGCTGGGACTACAGATACCTGCCACAATGCCTGGCTACTTTTTGGTTGTAGTTGTCATTGTTTGGCAGGCCCAGGCTGGGTTCAAACCCGCCACCTCCCGTGTATGTGGCTGGTGCCCTAGCCACTGAGCTACAGGCATGAAGCACCTTCTAACAGGATCGGAAGCAGCCTTAGGCCCTGATGAGATACACAATCTAGAACCTACCAGCTGGCAGAACCATAAGCTAAATAAACCTTTTTTAAAAATAAAATACCCAGCTTCAGGATGGAAAGTCATGACACAAAGCAGGGCACACAAAGGCCAGCAGAGTAAAAATCCCTCCAAATGGTGGACCCCAATCAGGATAGAAATTAGTCAGCCATGAGCTGTGAAAAGGCATCTCCTAGGAAGTTACCACTTCATTTTAAACAGTCACATCCTTGTTGCCAATTGTGTTATAAATGGCAGAGCGAGTCCCACTGATGGGGTCTTTTGAAGATCATTCCAACATGGATGGAGAAATCACATGTATACAGGCAGAAAAACCTAAAGGATTTAGTTTACTCAGAGGTGTTAGGGAGGGAGGCATGACATGCCACCCAGGGAGCCACATAGGAAGAGCTCCCAGATGGCTCTACTCAGCAGGTGAAGAATGAGAGAGGGGGGAATCTGGGCAAGTCCTATACTGAGTCAAGGTGAAGGACACAAGCAAAAGTCATGAGGGGATCTCGCTGGTGTGTTTGAATGTCACTGGGTCATGGGGGGAGGGCAAGCAAAGGAACTGATTATAGGAACCCACCTTAACACACTGGTGCACCTGGGCAGGCAGAGTGCTCACAGCCCATTTGTGGGATGTTGTAAGATGTTATGGCATCAGGAAATTAGGAAGTTTTCAAATTTTACATTATAGCCAAAAACCTTTCCTTCCATTTACAACTTTGAGTTACTATGGAGCATTCTTTTCTTTCAAACTGAAAGATCGTCTTTAGTGTTTCTCTTAGGTCAGGGTTAGTGGGAACCAACTCTTCCAGCTTTTGTTTATCACAGAATGGCATTTTTGAATGGCAGTTATACCAGGTATAGAATTCTTAGTTCACTGTTCTTTTTTCTTTTAGGACATTAAATATGTCATTCCACTACCTTCCAGCCTGCAATGCTTCTGATAAGAACTCAACTGATAATCTTATGAAGGAACTCTTTCACGTGAGGATTCACTTCTCTCTTGCTGCTGTCAAGATTCTCTCATTTTGGCTTCAATGGTTGGGATATTATGTGTCCTACGTAGGTTTCTTTGAGTAAATTTTACTTATGGTCTATTCAGCATCTCAGCTTCGTAGATTCCTGTATTTTATCAGCTGTGGGGAGATTTGGGATATTATTTCTTCAAATAATCTTCTGCTTCTTTCTCTCTGCTTCTCTTCTTCTCGTGTTGTTCTCATAAGATGTACATTCGTCCCCCTGCGGATGTCCCACAAGTCCAGATTCTATCTCTTTTCTCTATTGTTTTTTCTCTTTCTACACAGCTGAATCATCATTTTAACTGGTCCATCTTCAAGTTTTCGGATTCTTTCTTCTGCCTGCTCAAATCTGTCATGAAACTCCTCTAGTGAATTTTACATTATTCTGCTTTTCAGCACCTAAATATCTGGTTGGTTCTTCAGTACAATTTTTACATCTTTGCTCATTTTGATAACACTTCTTTCTCCTGATTTCCTTTAGGTCCTCGTTTTTCTTTTCCTTTAGCCCTTTGAGCATATTTAAGACAATTGTTTGAAAGTTTTGGTCTAGTGTTAGGGTTGGCCCAGCACATCGCCAGGGCCCTTCTAAGGGGGCAGGAGGGTAAGAGTTAGGACTTGTGATAATGAAAACAAGAAGTGGGAGTGACCAGAAGATGGAGCTGTGAGGAAGGGAGTGTGGGAAGCTGTTAGGATATGGAAAGATAAAGAATAGAGCCTCCAGAAAACATGTAGCTCTGCTGATGCCTTTTTTGTATGTATTTAAGATATAAAACATGATCCTTTGATATATATATACATAGTGAGATGGTTACTTGTTGGAGCCCATATAGCCTATGGCTAGGAGAAGTGAGAGTTATAAGAAATACCTGTATATAGAGAGAGTGCTGGAAGATGGTGGCAGAGATGGTACTGTAGCCCATCTCTCCCAGGTCAGCAGGAGAGAGGATGGGAGCTCTGGATCTTTCCCCGTGTGAACTACTGGGGTGGACGGGCAGCTGGTGAGACACAGAGATCAGGAGGATTGGCGCATTTGAAATATAGTTCTTAACCGTGGAAACTGTTGCAGACTGTTTCCTCCTGCCCGGCAGAGGGGCAGCCGGCCCCTCCCACAGGGAGGACAGCAGGTCCCAACCCACAAACTCTAATCAGAGAAAATTCCACTGAAGCATGGAACTTTAACAATCAGAAAGGGACTCTACTGGGAAGCATGGAGACCTGGGCAGCCCTGGCGTGAGCCAAGGGGTCCAGACTCTGCCGGACTAACACATTGGAATGTCCAAAATGGCGAGCGCCTTTTCCCCAGATCAATGAGAGAGAGAAAGAATTGGTGATCAGTCAGCGTTACACTAGGCGGGGACCATAGTGAATCCTGAGAGGGGCAGAAAAGACACTTTGAGCTGTGGAAGCTGTGGAAGTTGGTGAGGAGGGCCCCCGGGCACATCAGCTGGAGAATAACTGAAGTTCAGGTTCCCACCAACAGCCCTGCAAAGCCCCCGCCCCTCCAGCCTTCACTGCGGCTGGGAGTGGCTGGGAGCCACTGCCATAACAACCGCCGCCCAGGGTCCTTCTGCGGTCGCTCCGAAGCTGCCGCCCTGCGAATAGAGAGGACACCTTT
>CAUYON010046861.1:0-19219 GCA_963573935.1 Arctocebus calabarensis
CCCAACATATTCTATAAAGCAAATATCATCTTGATCCCTAAACCAGGAAAAGATCCAACAAGAAAAAAAAACTACAGACCAATATCACTAATGAATATTGATGCAAAAATATTCAACAAGATCCTAACAAACAGAATCCAACAACACATCAAACAAATTCTACACCATGACCAAGTGGGCTTTATCCCAGGGTCTCAAGGCTGGTTCAACATATGTAAATCTATAAATGTAATCCAGCCCATAAACAAATTAAAAAACAAAGACCATATGATTTTATCAATTATATCCAGCATCCTTTCATGATCAGAACACTTAAAAAAATTAGTATAAAAGGGACATTTCTTAAACTAATAGAGATCATCTACAACAAACCCACAACCAATATCGTATTGAATGGAGTTAAATTGAAATCATTTCCACTTAGATCAGGAACCAGGCAAGGTTGCCCATTGTCTCCATTGCTCTTCAACATCATAATGGAAGTTTTAGCCATTGCAATTAGGGAAGAAAAAAAGATCAAGGGTGTCCACATAGGGTCAGAAGAGATCAAACTTTCACTGTTCACAGATGATATGATTGTATATCTGGAAAATGCCAGGGATTCTACTACAAAAGTTTTAGACATGATCCCGGAATATAGCAATGTCTCAGGCTACAAAATCAACACCCATAAATCTGTAACCTTTATATATACCAACAATAGCCAATCTGAAAAAACAATCAAGGACTCTATTCCTTTCATGGTAGTGCCAAAGAAGATGAAATATTTGGGAGTTTACCTAACAAAGGATGTGAAAGATCTCTATAAAGAGAATTATGAAACTTAAAGAAAAGAAATAGCTAAAAATGTTAACAAATGGAAAAACATACCATGCTCGCTGGGAAGAATCAACATTGTTAAATGTTTATACTACCCAAAGCAATATATAATTTTAATGCAATTCCTATTAAAGCTCCATTGTCATATTTTAAAGATCTCGAAAAAATAATACTTCATTTTATATGGAAGCAGAGACAATCTCGAATATCCAAGACATTACTCAGAAACGAAAACAAAACAGGAGGAATCACAATAACAGACGTGATGGCTTGGCGCCTGTGGCTCAGTGGGCTAAGGCGCCAGCTACATACACCTGAGCTGGCGGGTTTGAATCCAGCCCGGGCCACCTAACAACAATGAGGCTGCAACCAAAAAATGGTCGGGCGTTGTGTCAGGCGCCTGTCATCCAGCTACTTGGGAGGCAGAGGCAAGAGACTCGCTTGAGTCCAGGAATTGAAGATTGCTGTGAGCTGTGATGTCACAGCACTCTATCCAGGGTGACAGCTTGAGGCTCTGTCTCAAAAAATAAATAAATAAATAAATAACAATACCAGACATGAGACTATTATAAATCAATACTGATCAAAACAGCTTGGTACTGACACAAAAACAGAGAAGTAGATGTTTGGAACAGAATAGAGAACCAAGAGATGAATCCAGCTACTTACCGTTACTTGATCTTTGACAAGCCAATTAAAAACATTCAGTGGGGAAAAGACTCCCTATTTAACAAATGGTGCTGGGTGAACTGACTGGCAACCTGTAGAAGACTAAAACTAAGCCCACACCTGTCACCATTAACTAAGGTAGACTCTCACTGGATTAAAGATTTAAACTTAAGACATGAAACTATAAAAATTATAGAAGAAAGTACAAAGAAAACTCTTGAAGGAACTGGATTGGGTGAATATTTTATGAGGAGAACTCCCTAGGCAATTGAAGCTGTATCAAAGATACACTACCGGGATCTGATCAAACTAAAAAGCTTCTGTATAGCCAAAAACATAGTAAGTATAGCAAGCAGACAGCCCTCAGAATGGGAGAAAATATTTGCAAGTTATGCCTCCAACAAAGTTTTAATAACCAGAATCCACCGAGAACTCAAACTTATTAGCAAGAAAAGAACAAGTGATCCGATCCCAGAGTGGGCAAAGGACTTGAAGAGAAACTTCTCTAAAGAAGACAGGCACATGGCCTACAGACACATGAAAAAATTCTCACCATCCTTAATCATTAGAGAAATGCAAATCAAAACTACTTTGAGATATCACCTAACTCCAGTAAGATTAGCCCACACAACAAAATCCCAAAACCAGAGATGTTGGCGTGGATGTGGGAAAAAAGGGAACACTTCTACACTGCTGGTCAGAATGCACACTAATATGTTCCTTTTTGAAGGATGTTTGGAGAATACTTAGAGATCTAAAAATAGACCGCCATTCGATCCTATAATTCCTTTACTAGGTATATACCTAGAAGACCAAAAATCACATTATAACAAAGACATCTGTACCAGAATGTTCATTGGAGCCCAATTCGTAATTGCTAAGTCATGGAAGAAGCCCAAGTGCCCATCGACCTGACGAATGGATCAATAAATTGTGGTACATGTATACCATGGAATATTACACAGCCTTAAAAAAGATACTTTACCTCTTTCATGTTTACATGGATGGAGCTGGAACATATTCTTAGCAAAGTATCTCAAGAATGGAAGAAAATGTATACAGTGTCTCAGCCCTACTATGAAGCTAATTTATGGCTTTTATATGAAGGGTATAACCCAACTATATAGCACAAGAATATGGGGCAAGAGGCAAGGGAGGGGTGTTAAGTGGTGAGGTTAGGGTGGAGGGAGGGTAATTGTTAGGGCCAAACCTACGGTGCATCTTAGAAGGGTACAGGTGAACCTTACTAAATGCAGAATACAAATGTCTTCATACAATAACTAAGAAAACTCCATGAAGGCTATGTTAATCAGTTTGATGAAAATAGTTCAATTGTATATGAAACCAGCACATTGTATCCCTTGATTGCACTAGTGACACAGCTATTGTTTAAAAATAAAAATAAAAATACTTAAAAAAAATAAAGAAAGAGAGTGAATCAATGAACTCACAAGCCATCTTAAGGAATTTGAAAAAGAAGAACCATCTAAGCCTAAATGCAGTAAAAGAAATAAATATCCAAAATTAAATCAGAGATCAATGAAATTGAAAACAAAAGAATCATTCAGAAAATTAATGAAACAAGGAGTTAGTTTTTTGAAAAATTAAATAAAACAGATAAACCTTTGGCCAGACTAACTATAAATAGAAAAGTAAAATCTCTAGTAACCTCAATCAAAAATGATAAAGGGGAAATAACAACTGATGCCACAGAGATACAAGAGATCATCTCTGAGTACTTGTAGAAACCCTATGTCCAGCAATTTCACAGTGTGAAGGAAATGGATCAATATTTGGAATCATACCCTCTCCCTAGATTTACCCTGGAAGAAATAGAGCTCCTGAACAGACCAATTTCAAGCACTGAGATGAAGAAACAATAAAAATTCTTCCAATAAAAAAATGCACTGGTCCGAATGGCTTCACCCCAGAAGTCTATCAAACCTTGATAGAAGTGCTAGAAGTTCTAACCAATACATTAAGGCAAGGCAAGGAAATAAAGGGCATCCAAATGGGAGCAGAGAAGGTCAAACTCTCCCTCTTTGCTGATGATAATGATTTTATACTTAGAGAACCCCAAAGACTCAACCACAAGACTCCTGGAAATCATCAAAAAATACAGTAATGTCTCAGCATATAAAATCAATGTCCACAAGTCAGTAGCCTTTATATATGCCAGTAAGAGTCAAGATTAGAGGCTAATTAAGAACACAACTCCTTTCACCATTGTGTCAAAGAAAATGAAATACCTAGGAATATACCTAACAAAGGATGTGAAGGACCTCCATAAAGAAAATTATGAAATTCTAATAAAGGAAATACCAGAGGATATTAAAAAATGGAAGAACATACCATGCTCATGGCTGGGAAGAATCAACATTGTTAAAATGTGTATACTTCCGAAAGCAATCTACTTATTCAATGCCATCCCTATTAAGATACCAACATCATACTTTCAAGATATAGAAAAAATGATTCTGTTTTGTATGGAACCAGAAAAAAAACCATACAGCTAAGGCAGTTCTTAGTAATAAAAACAAAGCTGGGGGTATCACCATACTAGATTTTAGGTTGTACTACAAAACCATAGTGGTCAAGACAGCATGGTAGTGGCACAAAAATAGAGACATGGACATTTGGAATAGAATAGAACACCAGGAAATGAAACTAACATCTTACAACCACCTAATCTTTGATAAACCAATCCAGAACATACCTTGGGGAAAAGACTCCATATTCAATAAATGGTGCTGGAAGAACTGGATAGCCACATGTAAAAGACTGAAACTGGACTCACACCTTTCTCCACTCACAAAAATTGATTCAAGATGGATAAAGGACTTAAATTTAGGGCGTGAAATGATAAAAATTCTCAAAGAAAGCATTTAAAAAACACTGGAAGATATTGGCCTGGGGAAAGACTTCATGAAGAAGAGAGCCATGGCAATTGCAACAACAACAAAAATAAACAAAAGGGACTTAATTAAACTGAAAAGCTTCTGTACAGATAAGGAGACAACAACCAAAGCAAATAGACAACCTAAACAATGGGAAAGAATATTTGCATATTTTGAATCAGACAAAAGCTTGATAACTAGGATCTATAGAGAACTCAAATTAATTCACATGAAAAAAGCCAACAATCAAGGGGCAAGAGACATGAATAGTAACTTCTCTAAAGAAGAAAGACGAATGGGTAACAAACATATGAAAAAATGCTCACCATCCCTAATTATTAGAAAAATGCAAATCACAACCACCCTGAGATGCCATCTAACCCCAGCGAGAATGGCCCACATTCTCAAAACTGCAAATGCTGGAGTGGATGTGGAGAGCAGCGAACACTTCTATACTGCTGGTGGGACTGTAAACCAAAACAACCTTTTTTGGAAGGAAGTATGGAGAACTGAAAAAACTCAAGCTAGACCTCCCATTTGATTCTGCAATCCCATTACTGGTTATCTACTCCAAAGTAAAACAAATCCTTTTATCATAAGGACACTTGCACTAGACTGTTTATTGCAGCTCAATTTACAATCACCAAAATGTGAAAACAGCCTAAACGCCCACCAACCAGGAATGGATTAACAAGCTGTGCTATATGTACACTATGGAATACTTATTCAGCCATTAAAATAATGGAGACTTGTGCATCTTAGAAGGGTACAGGTGAAATTTACTAAATGTAGAATACCAATGTCTACATATAGTGATTAAGAAAATGCCATGAAGACTATGTTAAACAGTTCGATGAAAATATTTCAGATTGTATATGAAGTCAGAACATTGTGCCCCATGATTGCACTAATGTACACAATTATTATTTAATAAAAATTAAAAAAAATGGAGACTTTACATCCTTTGTATTAACCTGGATGGAAGTGGAACACATTACTCTTAGTAAAGCATCACAGGAATGGAGAAGCATGAATTATATGTACTCAATTTTGATATGAAGAAAATTAATAACAATTAATGACATGGTTGGGGTGGGGAAAGGGGAGAGCAGAGAGAGAAAGAATGAGGGAGGGGTGGGGAAAGGAAGAGCAAAGAGAGGGAAGGAGCTGGGGGGTGGGGTCTTGGTGTGTTCCACAACTTTTGGGGGCAAAACACGATTGTAAAAGGGACTTTTACCTAACAAATGCAATCAGTGTAACCTGGTTTCTTGTACGCTCAATGACTCCCCAACAATAAAAAAAATAATAATAATTGTTAAGCCAACTTCCGTAAAAATTAAAATATGCTGACTTCTGATTCTAATATAATAAGTGCATTTATCAAAATTTATATAATCATTATGAATAGTGTATAGATGAATAGTCACTAAATATTATATCCAAATACAACAAATATATAAAATTAGTGAACTATCATTAAAATTTTTTACTAAAATCAAGATATTATGTATGGTAGTATTATCAGAAATAACAATTTAAAAATACAAACTTTTCAACAATTAGTTTATAAGCAATCTTCAAGATGGTTAATTTGGTCTACAGATTCATGCTCATTATGCTAAATGACTGAGGAAATATCACAGAAATATAAAAGGGAGTTTCTATATTAAGAGGTTTCCTATTGAAAAATTAAATTATTAATATGAAAAATATTTGATAAATATATGAAACTCACTATAAAGACAAAGTTTTTTTAAAAAAAGAACAATCTTATGAGATGGAGTAATGAGAGGATATTTTGTGAAAGGGGGAACTAAAATAGAATGTGGGCACGCCTGAAAATAGAGGCATTTTGTATATCAAGTATTTAAATGTTTTGATGGTAGGACAGCAAAAATGTATAATAGAACGAAATAGTTAACTTTTGATCATTAAGATATAAACTAGAGATTATAATAAAATGGTTCCTTCTAAACCAAGATGAGCTTTAATTTATCAATGTATTTGAGAAAAGGATTCTTTTTATTAATTACATGTATAGGTCACGAAGTAATCCTGGAACAGAGAACATCAGAAAGCAGCAGTTCCTATACCCTTGCTTTTCCAGGAGAGAAGTCAGTCTATTAGGAAGCTATTAAATACATGATACAAACAATCTACCTTTGTTTGATTCCTTCAGCTCTAAACTAATTTCTATCTCCATATCTCTTTCCTTCCATGAGAATGAGGTAATTACTAACAGTTTAGTATGGAATTGAAGTGTTGCCTATGAAGAAAACCTTCTATACCCATAATCTGGCTCTACCTCTCACCACCAGTAAAATTTTTGTATAAATTACTTGACCTCTTTGTGATTCAGTTTACATATCTGTAGAACGGGCCTAATAATAATGGCTACTTCCTAGAGTTTTGGGGAGAATTAGTGGATACAACTCAGATAGAGGGATACAGTTAATGTTCAAAAATGTAGATTATCTAATGATAAACAGTTATATGGCCCCTGTAACAGTAGTTCCCATGTATAAACAAACTTATGTAGCTTGAAGCACATACATGGCAAAGAATGATTGCCAAAAATACTACATTTCTAGTCTCTCTTGGCAGAGTTCCTACTGCCAATAGATGAGCATTTTGTTGCTATTTTTTTTCCATATATTCTTTGTCAATATGATGTCGATCCTTGGAAACTACTCATCCTTAAGCACGAGTAAAATTTGGACAACCAGACCATTACATTAGAGAACACATTCTATCAGACTCTCTCCAAATCAACATATTTTCAAAGTACAATTCTGTGAAATACTAGTGTCATGGCATGATACAGAAAAGAGTTCCCCACTCTGTAAGGTTGGGAAATGTTGCATACAACATTCTTCTGTCCGCTACTATAGCAATCCCATTTATATTCATACCTACCATTTCTTCCTGGCAGGACTGTAATTTCAAAATCTGGACTTAGTATGGGCATGGTTAATGTGATCCCAGCTACATCTCAGCTATACTGGAGGCTAAAATGGGAGAATAGCTTGAACTCAGCAAGTTGAGACCAGCCTAAGCATAGTGAGACCTCAACTTTTAAATAAATTAATAAATAAATTAGCCAATTCATTAAAAACTAGACTTATCATTTAATGGATCATTTCTTCTTAAGTACAGTCACTTATGAAATGTAAAATTGACCCAAGTTTAGGAAAAGAAATGTGACCATTTTGTTTTTATGCTGTCTTAATCCAGGAATTCCTAATTTTTGCTATTTCAGCCTTTCATTTGATTCATGTTCCATAAAACAGCAAATGATGCCCTTATAAAAATGAAATGGAGTCATTTTTCAGTTCAAAATCACCTATTTAAGAAATGGTAAACAAATTCCAACTTAAAAGTTGTTATGGACTGAATATTTGTACCTCCTCCAAATACATATATTGAAATCTTAACCCCCAGGGTGGCTGTTTTGGAAATACATCCTCTAAAGAAACAATTAAAGTTAAATGAGGTCATGAGGTCATAAGGTCAGAGCCCCGATTTGTTAGGATTAGCATCCTTGTAAGAAAAGACACAAGTACTGAAGAAAGGTCATGTGAGGGTACAATGTGAAGGTGGCTTGTCTATAAGATAGGAAGAGACCCCTCACTGGAAACCTCATTGACTGGCATCTTGATTTTGGACCTTGGACTTCTATTGTCCCTAACTATCAGAAAATAAATTTATGTTGTTTACGTCATCTAATCTACAATATTTTGTTATTATAGCCTGAGTTAATATACATGCAAATGGAGCTGATTTGGTTTGTTTGTTTGTTGCATGGTATAGTAAGTCCTCACTTAATATCATCATCCGGTTCTTGAAAACTAAGTGAAACGGTATCAGGGAACTAATTTTTTTTTCTCATCCACATTATAATGAGATGATGCTGCACTAACTATGTTATTCAAGGATCTACTTTTTGTCATTTTGCTTAAAGTCATGGTTCCTTAGACTGTATCTTCCAAGATCAATGTCACTGAGTGAAGACTTTACTGTACTGTGTTGTAAGTGCTCAGCAAGATATGGTGCAATGAACTATAAGCAATATTAGGAAATGGTACATAGTTGGTGTCATGTGCCTGGCTAATGGCTTCCAGTATATATTTGAAATTCCTTAGCATGACACTCATGGCCTGGGCCTTCATTGCTTGGCCTCAACATATTATGGATTAGGGGAATACTCTAAGAAAAGTGTCTTCAATAAATGAATTAGTTTGTCTTTAAAAATTTTGATCCCAATTCAGGTTAATCATTATTGTCTGGCATTCTTCTAGAGAACTCCCGAACCTCTTCTAAGCGGAACCTCCTGCTCTCCATTGAAATTTTTGAATCCGCCTCCTCTCTCTCTCTGCTCCCTCTCTCACTTTCAGTTGAGGATATTGCTGTATATGTGCCAACCTGAAAGTATATCTACCTTACCTCCTATTGCAGTTGTGAGAAAATCCATTTTCCTGCTTTTTTATTTTCTGCAGTAATATCAAAACTATTCTAGTTTCGCAAACAGAGAGAATAGTACAGTGAATCAGTTGGACAAATGTCAGGAGGATTGAAAAAGCCAAATGTGAACACTCATTTGCCTATGTACACAAAGATTACAGTGGGCAGCTTCTACAGAGCTGAAGATCAAAGGAAAGAGGTGTGGTTATAAGAACCAGAGGGAGCTGAAAACTGCCTCTCTGGAGGAGGAAGCATTTCCCAGTTGTTGACTTCCGAGGAGGTTTCTGTCTGACTCTGAGGGGTGAAGAGAGGCTGGTGCTGAGGGCTTAGTGAGTACTAGAAATTGGAACCTGGTATTGCTGGAATAGAAGAGCAAACAAACACAGACAAGGAAATTGAGGAAATCCTCTCTTTCCTCTTTCTCATTTCTGGGTTCCCCCCTAGAGCCTGAGGTTGGGAAAACCTAAAGGAAGACAAGTGAGAAATGTAATTTCCACTATCACTCATCCACCATCACAGAGCAGAACAAAGAACAATGGGTTTGGAGCTGAGAGTTAATATATTTATAAACAAAATTTCTATTTCTTTTCTCCTTTGCACCTTATTTTTTTTTTCCTTCTATCACTTCAGCATTCAAAAACATTCTTGAACTTTCCATAAAACCCTTTCTGGACATCGTGTTCCTCTCCACTGCTGCTGTCCCACATCACTGGTCCTCTCAAACAAAGATTCTCAAATTATCTCTCTTTAAACACTATTTCCACTTGAATAACTAGGATTAAAATATTAAATCACGTCAATTAGACCTTTACCCTTGTCTGTTAGCACAATTTCATAAATACTGAATTGCACCAGTGTTTGGAACGTAAAAGATTCTACTTTGTGCTCACCTGTCTCATCCTCGGAGTGCATTTCATCCAGACAGCTACTTTCTCCTTCTGGAAATATTTCCTTTATGTATTTCCATTTTCACAACTGATCCTTTTCATCAGTCTCTTATATTTGCAGCTCTATTTTACTCCACTTCTAAGTGTCAGTATTCACAGGTTTTAATCTAGTTCATGATATTTCTGTAGCTCTTCATTCACTCTGAAAAGAAATTGATGTAGACTTAAGTCTTTAGCAGCATCTATGTGCTGATAAACTCTGAAAATATATATCCACATGATATTTCTATTCTATTTTTAGACATCCAATAACCTGATATTCCTCTTCTTTGTTTTAAAAGCTTCTCAAACATATTTAGACCAAAATAATACTGATGATTACCTCTTAAAATGTTTCTCTACTATAGTCTTTTCCAAATCAGAACCAACACTCAATAATTAGCAGTTGCTCAAGTTAAAAACTAAAAAAATTATCCTTGATGATTTCATTTCTTTTATTGTCCACATTCAATTCATAGTCCTGTCCTGGCTTTCACTTCCAAATATACCTGAAATTCATCCAATTCTTGATTTTCCACTTTTAGCAGTAAGAGTTAAAGCCACTACCACCATTAAAACCACTGGCACAGCTTCTGAATTGGTTGTCCTATTTCTTAGTCCTCCCATTCCAACCTGTTCCGTCCATAGTAGCCAAAATGATTGTAAAAAACAAAATCAAACCTGTTTATTTCCATTTGAAAATAATTTATTAGCTTCCTATTACACTCAGGATACATTCCAAATGAGATTCTATGGCCTTAAAGGGCCTTGCTGACTATTTATCTCAGTTCTCCTTGCTTAAGCCTTCCCATAAATAACTATTTTTCAACAACACCACTCTTCTTCCTGTTACTTAACACATTTTCAGCACTTATTATTTCTTACCATTATGCTAAGCAGAGTCCCTATCCTCCTGAACATAGAATCTAATAGAAAATGGCATAAATACATAAATACCTCTATCTAATTATAGATTTTAATACTTCTGTGTAGGAAATATACATGAGAACTTAGGACAGACATTAACATGTGGCTGGTGAAGAATTAAGCTGAAACTAAGAAAAAAGGAATAATTAGCTATACAAAGAATTAGGAGGAAAAGAATGACCAAGAATAAGAACACCACGTAGAAAGACCCAAAACCTTAGTGTAGACAAGAATCTGATACATCCAGGAAAGCTGGAGTATAGTGAATACAAGGGAAATGAATTAGCAAAGTTAGAGGGCTATACCAGCCTAACCAAATGGGGCATTATGGGTCTCTTGACCTTGGCCCCATTGTATCAGAAAGTCTGTGTTATGGGTTACTGACCTGAAGGATGTTTAGCAGCATTTCTGGCCTGAGATGTAAGCAGTACATGCTCCCAGTTTTGACAACTAAAACTGTCTCCATAAATTGTCACATAAGCCTTCAGGAACAAAATCACCTTCAGTTGAAAACCACTGGACTATAGTAAAAAGTTAGAATTATGTGTTATATATAAATCTGTGTTCTATATTATTTCATCCAATGATTAATTTATTTAGTAAATATTTATTGGACACCTAACATGTGTCAGACGCCAAGATAAGTGCTAGAGATAAAAAGTGAATAAGACAGGGGGGCGCCTGAGGCTCAAAGGAGTAGGGTGCCAGCCTCATATGCTAGAGGTGGCAGGTTCAAACCCAGCCCCGGCCAAAAACTGCAAAAAAAAAAAAAGGAAGAAAGAACAAAGTGAATAAGACAAATTCTTCACTTAATGGATCATTTAATCTTGTATAGAATACAGCTTCTAAACAAATAACAACGTATAGCTGGGTGTTGTGACAGGCACCTGTAGTCCCATCTACTTAGGAGTCTGATGCAAGAGAATCACTTCAGCCCAAGAGTTTGAGGTTATTTCGATGCCATGGCACTCTACCAAGGATGGCATAGTGAAACTATGGCCTCAAAAAATAAAATAAAATAATAAAAAATAATAATTATCCAAATACATTTGTGAAATGTGCTAGGAAGAAAAAGTAAATTTTTCAGTTGTACAATGTAGTAAAAAATAAAGGTAATACTCAATTAGCATCACTTTACATATCCACCTCTCTTTTGGCTAATATCCAGCTAATGGCTATGCTCTATTGTCCGTTGAGTTTCTTGATATATTTTAATTAAAATTTGATTTTTGAAAGTTTTAAAATCTTAGAAGATAGCATGCAGGCACATTATTATATAAAATGATCTACACTAAAGATGAAATTGTATGAGAAAAGTATGTGAAGCCTGAAATATAGGATTTGCTGGTGACAACCTAATAGAATGAATAGTCAACAGTTTTCATAACTGAAAGAGTATATGTTGATAAACTATGTGTGATAAAGCCAACCAAAGAAATAAGATTATTTTAAGAACCTACAACCAGAGAACAAGAAACATATGTGACTTTTAATGGAAAGGATACACCCGGACGAATAAAGGAAATAAATTTTTCTGTGTCATATAGAATTAATGGACATTTGCAGTGCCTATTTAATGAGAGTCTTACAGGTCAGTGGCAACATATAAACATGACAGATCATTATCATCATCATCATCTTCATCCTTCTGCTCTTAACCATTTCTCATATACCTAGTTGCATAAATTGCTGACCTCTATCTAAGGCAGGCTATAATAAGCAAGCATGTTGTTAGTGCTTTCATAAGCCCAACTTAACGTACACTTGAATTTTGTGTTAAAACCTCAGACACAGTATCCACCCAACTAGTTTTTACCCTTTTCTATATGAATTATTACCTCTAAGAGATAATAATAATAACAAAAATTAAAACTTACAAGTATATTGTATAGAACTCTGGACGTGGATAACAAGGTTTTCTCTTACTACACAAACATGTATTTATCTTCACGGCTGAAAGGAGCATTTCCATTTTTAAATGCTGTAAAAAGAAGCAATCATTTCCTTTAGAAAGCAACCTTTTGGTTTTCAAGGTATATATAAATAAATGTTTATTAAACAACTACTCAAACCAACTTTAATAATGTTACCAATCACATTACATGAAAGCAAATTATACTACAGGATTATGGTACCAAAATAGCATGGCAATTGTATAAAAATAGATAGGAGAAAATAAAGAGCCCAGGAATAAGCTGCATATCTAAAGCGAACTAAATTTTAACAAAGTTAACAAAAACATACAATGAATAAAGGACACTCTTTACAAAAAATTGTGCTGGAAAAATTGGATTGTTATATGAAGGAGAATGAAACTGGATCCCTATCTTACCAGACACAAAAATTAATTCAAGGTAGATTAAACTCAAATGTAATTATTATTACTCAAATGTAATACCTGAAATATAAAAAAAAAAAAAAACGGAACTATACCTACCTAGGGAAAACTCTCCTGGACATTTGTCTAGGCAAAGAATTCAACATTATGACTTCAAAAACACAAGCAACAAAACCCAAAACAGACAAATGGGCCTTAATTAAACTAAAAAGCTTTTGCACAGCAAATGAAATAATCAACAGAATAAACAGACAACCTGGAATAACTGGAGAAAATATTTGCAAACTATGCATCCAACAGGGGACTAATATCAAGAACTTACAAGGAATTGAAACAGCTACAAACACACACATGCATATAGTAGAATAGTATTCAGCCATTAATTTGAAATACCTGAGTCTGGGCATGGTTGCCCACACCCATAATCCTAGCACTCCAGGAGGCTGAGGTACATAGATTGCCTGAGCTCACGAGTTCAAGAACAGCCTGAGCAAGAGGGATACTTCGTTTCTAAAAATAGCCGGGCATTGTGGTGGGCACGTACAGTCCAAGATACTTGGGAGGCTGAAACAAGAGAATCACTTGAGACCAAAAGATTGAGGTTGCTGTGAGCTATAATGCCATGGCACTCTACTGAGGGCGACAAAGTGAGACTTTGTCTCCAAAAATAAATAAATTTTAAAAAGAATGCCTCTCCAATCTAAAGATGACTGTGAAATGAAAAAAGTCAAATTTCAAAATTTAGGTTACCCTTAAACTCAGAAAAGAAAATGATTTCATTTGTTTTGTGATATGACTAATGAAGTAAATTAGTAGAAGCAAAGGAAGGATAAACTCTACTTTTTCCTCATGGGTTCCTTATGCCTATTTGATTATTTTCATTTCAATTTGAAATTTTATTTGCAGGAATCTCTTAAGCCATTTTTCCATTTTATAAAGTGAATTTGAATTCATTAAAATGAAATAATATATATAATTCATAAATCTACTCCAATGGTCACATGTAAATTCCAATGAATATCCATACAATAAGATGAAAATGAATAAATAAGTCTATCAGTGTCAGTCACTCTTCATTGGAAAACCCCTCCAACTTCCAACAGGATCCCTTAGTTATTATGTGGAACAGGTGACTTATCAAATAACATTTGAGGACACTAGGGTAAATCAATATATATTAAATAGTATTCAAGCTGAACCTTTTTTATATTTTTAATGGAAAGTAAATATAAATAAATATTTTAATATTTTATTTCTGGGCAAGTTTGTATGTCACTACAGCTGAATGTCAATAGTTGGTACCTCCCTACATTGACCACCTTCTTCAGTTGACCTAATTTTCACAGACCACATATGCACCACATGTACATATCAGTATGGTAGGCCTAGTTTCTTATCTTGACCAGTTTGTTACAGACTCCTGGGGGGTCAACTTGCAGAAGTCCTACATATTTGTTTTATTCCAAATAGTTAAATATATTTTTAGTCCAAGTTAATAGGTTCTTTAGCAATATGTTACCTCAAAAATAAAAACAACAACAAACAACAAAGGAGGTTTCTTATCCATTTAATTTCCATCAGCTCCATTTGCTGGTAACCATACGAAGTTCATTCCTAGACATAGTTATCAAATCTATTCTTCTGTTTTCACCCAACCCCCAGTTTTGCCCTTTGCTTTCTCAACTTGATATTTGAGACCTTGAAATAATCTGGTATAACTGGCATTGATGGGATGATAATATCTCTTATCTGATCTGTGCTGCAAAGTTGAACCTTGATTTATTTGAGAATCTTAGTGAGTGTTGTTTCTCAAAACTGCTTTTAATCCTATCTCTCACTCTTCCAAGTCCAAAGCCACAGCTTTGCAACCTGGCAGGACCTTGATACCTGAACCCCTCTGTGTTCCCCAACCCCCATCTCTCTAATTCTTGCCTGAGTTGGTCTCTTGGAGTATATTGGCAAAAAGCAGCTAATTATAGCTAATGTAATTGAACGCTTTGGCTTTTTCCAATCATTTCTGAGAGCTATTGATGTGGAGGTATAAATAGTTTACCTAGTAAGTATTTGATGGAAGAGTTTTACCAAACATTTAACAGCTGATTAATATGGATCATAAACTTCTTAGCCTCTGATATAAGGTTTTATGCCACTCGTGCACTAGTTGCTAAATCAACATCTCAGCAAAACTTCACTTTAAATGTATGAATTTGAATAATACTAACTACCCTCATATATAAGCCCAAATCTCAGTGGATAAGTTCAGTATAAGTTTATTTCTTAGCCATCTTAGTTTTAGTAGAAAGTGGGGGAAATTTGAGGAAGGGCAATTAGCAGCTCTATATAATCATCATGGAATCCTGGTTTCTTGTATCTAGTATTTCTACTCTTGGCATCTTCTCCCTTGAGTTGGCAGATGAGGAAGAAACTGATTAATTAAAATTTTATTTATGGATCAGCCCCAGTAGGGGTATATGTCACTTTTCTTTCCATGCCCTGACCATATTCATTGCAAGAGACGCTGAGAAATGTAGTCTAGCTGAGTGTCCAATAAAAGAGGAAAGTTTGGAATATAGTCATAAATGACTGAAATAGCCACTAAATTGCTTCCCTGTCTTTACCTTTTCCATTGTATAATTTCACTCTCAAAACAACAGCCAACAACTTTTTAAAGAAAATCTGATCATTTCATATTGTTGCTCAAAACTCCGCACACACACAAAAAGCCTCATTTTATTTATAGTAAAGGTACATTCATTACAATGGTCTGTACTGACTTCCATGTTCTCATCCAACTAAATCACTATCCTCATCTCTATTACACTCTTCATCTCCATCTCACTCAATCTGCTCCAGCCACACTGCAGTCCTCTTCAGTACAGTGTACCAAATAGTTTCTGTCCTCCCCACCACAAGACAATGGGTAGGTTGTATTTTCCGGTTTACCCTCTTGTGGTTGGATTGGACCATGTGACAAGTTCTTGACAATAATCTGTGAGTGGAAGTGAGATGTGTCCCCTCCTGGCCTAGGTAATTTAATCACAGCCTGGCTAGGGATCTGTGAGTTCTCATTTCCCTTTGACAGGGCAATACCATTTTTAAAAGCAAGGCACTTTCAGCCCTTCTGATATCTAGACAGCTAATTTGTTAAATTAACTGTTGTCTTTCATGGCAAAAAGGAGTTTATGAGACAGGGATATTTATCTTTTTTATTAATTATTATATTTAAAGCTCTTACAATAATGTCTAGTATATGTAATACAACTAAGGTGGGGAATGTGCAGCCTTAAGGCCACATGTGCCTTTTGGATCCTTAAGTGTAGCCTTTGACTGAATAAAATTTTTACAGAACAAATTTTTTTATTTTTATTAATACATGTTTATCTTTCATATTTTTATTTTAAAAATTTACATATTTAGAATACCAAGGAATAGAAAACATTTCAATGAAATAACACTCTCAGGGGCAGTGCCTGTGGCTCAAAGGAATAGGGCACCGGCCCCATATGCCAGAGGTGGTGGGTTCAAACCCAGCCCCGGCCAAAAACTGAAAAAAAAAAAAAACACTCTCAGATTGAGTAGCACAATTAGAACATTACTAAGGCTTAAGGACTAAATTGATAGCTGCTATACTGCTAATTTAGTTCTAACTTCACCTGCCTGACTGGCACCACTAGTGCATAAAGCTTATTGGTGAGAGTTTATGGGGGTACATCAGTCTCTTATCAGCTTTTGACAACAGTGCAATATATTTCTTTTTGAAGTGGGATTTGTGAATAGTTGCACAACTCAACAGTATTTTTTAATTCTGTATGTTTGAAAGCTCTTCAGAGAATGCTAAAGGAAAAACAACTTTTTAAAAATGAGTATTGGGAATTGCAATATTATCTTGTTTCTGCTAAAGATAAGATGATTTGCTTGCTTTGTGATACTACAGTATCAATATTAAAAAATTCAATGCTCTTTAGCATTATAGCACTCATATACTTCAAATTAGTGTGTGTGTGAGGGAGATTATATTGAAGAAATTAAAAGACTAAAAGCAAAAGCAAAGACAATTCTTTCAAGTAGCAATAAGACCTGATATAAAACCACCTGATACAAGCAATTTATAAAGTTGGGGGAAAAAAAACAGAAGCCATTCGGTGATGAAGAAATGGTGAAAGAATACACTTTCAAAGTACAAATAACCATCTCTATTCAGGAGAACCATATCTGTTTGGCAGCAGGAATTAGCCTTCAACTTAACAAAACAACTTCATGCAATATTTCAAAAGGAAACCGCATGCAATAAAACTTCTATAAATTGACCACCCAAGGAACTGTAACAAACTAGTCAAAAAACAAAGGTGATTAACATAAGGAAGTAGGCCTACTGTACTGATATGTACATGTGGTGTATCTCTGCTCTATGAAAATTATGTCATATTAAGGAGGTGGTCAATGTAGGGAAGTGATCAGCTATGGAGGTACACAGTCACTTTGGGTGAATCAACTGATAGCACTGACTAAGTATAGGTTTTATACTTGACTCAGGTTAAAACAGATTTCCTTGGTTATGAAGAGTTACTCTCTTTGGGAACTCTTGCAAACAGAACAAGGGGGAAAGATATCCTCAACAACTTTCAAAATAAATGTTGTAAAGCTGGACTGAATTTGGTAAATTTAGTGAATGTATGTACAGACAATACACCTTCCAAGACAAGAAAACATGAAGGGTTTATTGCACAGATAAAAAAAGTATCAACAGACCCAGATGCTCTTACTTTTTGTATCTTACATCAGTAAAATCTCTATGCTAAAGGTAGTATTTAAAATTAAACTTTTCAACAAGTTGTAAGTATTGTTAACAATATATTCACACCCCATGAGGGCTGTGTTGAGCAGTTTGATGAAAACATTTCAAATTGTATATGAAATGAGCACATTGATTGCACTAGAGTATACAGCTATTATTTAATAAAAAAAAAAAAAAAAAAAAAAAGAGGCTTAGGGAGGCAATGAGAAAACACATCCAATTGACACCTGACTCCATAGAGGGCCAGATTATTTTAAAAGACAAATTTATCACTCAAGCGGCTCCAGACATTCAAAGAAAACTCCAGAAATTGGCTCTAGGCCCAGACCATAACCTGGAGAATCTTCTTAAAATGGCCACTATAGTCTTTTATAACTCAGACCTGGAGAGAAAGGAGGAAAAAGAGAGAGAGGAACAGAAAAGAATGACAGCTCTAGTAATGGCTCTACAACAAACGAGCAACTTTCAGGGGCAGAGGGAAACCAGAGGAGCTAAAAACAAATGTTTCCAATGTGGTCAGACTGGCCACTTCAGAAAAGACTGCCCTTAGCAGCACCACTGGCTGGGCAAGCCACCTGGCCCCTGTCCAGAATGCAAGGGTGACCACTGGAGGGTGGCCTGTTCCCAGAGGCAAAGGCCTCCTGGGACAGTGACTCCATCAGAGCCCAAACTGGACTGAGGGTGCCTGGGGCAAGTTCTCATGGCTCCAGCTTGTGTCATCACCCCTCAAAAGCCCCAGGTTTGCCTTATAGTGGAGCACCAGGAGATAAAATTTCTTTTGGACACTGGAGCAGCCTTTTTTGTACTTCTCTCTAACCCTGGTCTTTTATCCCCCCAACCCATAACTATACAGGGGGTGTCTGGAAAGCTGGTTACCAAATTTTTCTACCAGCCTTTAAGCTGCAATTGGGAAGACATGCTGTTCTCTCATGCCCTCCTAATCATGCCTGAAAGTCCTGCTTCCCTTTTGGGGAGGGACATACTTCCTCCCCAAACAGGAACTTTTGGGGAGGAAAACAGGAACTTTTCCCTCCTAGAGATCTAGTCATGATCAAAACTCTCCCCTCTAATTCACCTTCCCTAACCCCAACTTGGGAAGTCCCATTTCCTGTTATCTTGTCTTCTTCTACAGCTGTTAAAATTATAGGAGTTGATTCCTGCATACATCATGCACGAGTAAAATCCTGGAACCCTCCATCTTCTACGGAGGTAGGCAATGAAGACAGCCAACCACGGACCACCAACACTTGTGAGCCAAAAGAAAGTTTGAAGTTATTATTTAGGAAACAGCAAGAAAAATCCTAATATGGTTTTCTTTTGGCATCACTGAATAAGTGCTTCTGACCTGACGCTGTTCTACCTTTGCCTATTACTGATTACACTAATC
>CAUYON010046865.1:0-15884 GCA_963573935.1 Arctocebus calabarensis
TAGTGATCAAGAAAATGCCATGAAGGCTATCTGTAACAGTACGATCAAAATATTTCTGAATGTATATGAAGCACATTGTGCCCTATGATTGCACCAATGTACACAATTATGATTCAATAAAATTATAAAAAAAAAAAAAGATGGAGC
This sequence comes from Arctocebus calabarensis, assembly GCA_963573935.1. Classification (NCBI taxonomy): domain Eukaryota; kingdom Metazoa; phylum Chordata; class Mammalia; order Primates; family Lorisidae; genus Arctocebus; species Arctocebus calabarensis. The sequence continues at coordinate 148 of CAUYON010046865.1, forward strand.
CTTTACATCCTTTGTATTAACCTGAATAGATGTGGGACACATTATTCTTAGTAAAGCATCACAAGAAGAGAAAAATAAGAATCCTATGTACTCAATTCTGATATAAGGACAAATAAGGCCCTAGTACACAGTGGGGGGTGGGGGAGAGAGAGAGCCAAGGAAAGGAAACAGAAAGGGTTGGGACTCAAGGGGTGTGATGCACCTTTTGGGTTCAGGACACAAATATGGAGGCTCCTTATCGTACAAAAGCAATCAACGTAACCTGGTTCTGTATACCCTCAATGAATTCCCAACAACAACAACAAAAAATTGTTTAACAAATAGAATTTTTTGAAAAAAAAAATGTGTAACTGGTCAAAGAAAAATATTAACATTGTCTTGTGTGGTTTAATAGTGAATGTAAATGTGTTAAATATGACAACTATAGCAAAAAGAATCTTGTGGATAAATGGAAATTGTATTTATTTATAAATGTGTAAAATAATATGGTGTTAGTCCTAATACATTGTAAAATGTTAAAATATACATATATATCCTTTTGTATATTATATATATATATAAGTTGCATGTGTGTGTATATATACACACAAAGAGAAATCACTATAAAGTAACCCAAAAAGGTACAACTTAAAAGCCAATAGATAAAGTAAAATACATATCTAAAACATTGAAATTTTCTGAACTAAGGCAAGAAAGGACATACGCAGGATTAAAACATAGAGATGACACACATAAAACAACCAGTAAAAAAATGATAGACTTAAATTAGACCATATCAAAAATTACATTAAGTATTAATGTACTAAATGCTCCAACTTAAAAGCAAAGATGTTCAACAAAATTAAACAAAAGCAGAAACAAAATATATTCTTTTTTGATGTAAACATTCCAAATTGTATATAAGATCAGCACATTGTACCCCACAAATGAAATAATGTACATAGTTATGATCTTACAAAAAAATTTTAAAAAAGAGATTCACTTTAAATACAAAGACATGACTTCTGTGTCTTATAAAAATGGACTGACAAGAGCTAGATTTATCCCTCCACCTGAACCAACCAAGAAACCTAGATACTGGACATCAGGCAGTGAAAGACAGATCTCTGGAGAAATGTTCTCCCAATAACATTCTCAGTCTTGTTTAGTGATTTCCCTCATTCTTAAAACTTTTATATTCAGACTCTATCCTTGGACCTTTACTTTTCTCTATCTCCCTTCACCACAACATGATATCATCTTGTTGCATCACTTTATTACCATTTATGTAGTATGCCGACCTCTCAAACTTTTATCTTTTGCTCTCACCTCTCCTCAACTCTGTAGAATTGGATGTGCAATTAACTCTGTCTCATTCAGAAGTCTTGATTCACCACCTCCCTTGATCTATTGCTTTTATAGATCCCTCACCCACGCAATTCAGTAAATGGCCATTCTGTCATTTGCTCAGGACACAAACCTTGGAGTCCCTTGCAATTTGCTTCTTCCTATTTCACTCTACAAGCAATTTGTCACTGTAACCTATAGACTGTACCTTATAACATATCCAGCATCAAAAAACATCTAATTCCTACCATTGTAGACTAAGCTCCCATTCCCTCTCACCAACATTATTGCCATGGCCTCCTCACAGGTCTTCCTAATTCACAATTGTCCTGTTTTTCTTTTCTATCTTATTCTCTTCATAGTAGATCATGTCACTTCCTTATTTAAAATTTCCCATGTTCCCATCTTACTCAGAATTACATACAATGCTCTACCTTACCCTACAAGGCCCTTCCTGAGTTGCCGTGTATGGTATTTCTTCCATGTCTCTGATCTCATCTTCTACCTCGGTCACTCCTCCTCACTCCACCCCAGCCACCCTGCTCTATTTGCCATCCTGAGCTCAGAGCCTTTGCCTTTGTCATTCCCTTTGCCTAAAATTCTCTTTCCAGAAGTGTGGATGACTAGCTCCCTTACTTGAGGTCTCTGTTCTACTGTCACACCATCAAGGAGACTTCCTTGATCTAAACTAGCATAAACACATCCCTGCATCCTTCCCACTCTCTCTTTACTTTGCTTTTTATTTCTTAACACTTATACCAATTGTCATATTGCATATTTGTCTGATTTTTTCTCTTCTTTTGTTTGTTTTCCCTTTATTGAATATAATCTCCATGAGAACAGAGACTTTTTCACATTAACTGCTAGATTCCCAATGGCTAAAATGACCTATGATACTTGGTAGACATTACCTAAGATTTTTTTTTTTTTTGCCATTTTTGGCTGGGGCTGGGTTTGAACCTGCCAACTCCAGCATATGGGTCCGGCGCCCTACTCCTTTGAGCCACAGGCATCACCCTACATAAAATTTTGATGAAAGAAAAAGAGGAAGAGAAGAAAAGAGAGTACAGATAGAAGGACAAGAGAAAACAAGAGGGGAAACAGCTAAGGAAGGAGCTGAGTGAACCAGCCAGGCAACTGAAACAAACATGGAATATCAAATACCATTTAAGTCAATGCAGTTCTGTAGAATGTCTTCAAGATAATAAGTTGGGCCAGCTTGACAAGAACACAGAACCTTCTAATGAAAAAAAAATTAAGTAACTCCTGTCCTTGTAGTATATTTCTTCAATGTACTGTGTAAAACAGATTATATGATTCAATGGCAGGTCATGTCACCAATATCAAGTCCAACAAGCTGACAGAGCCTGAACACAGCAGTCTCAGCTGAATTTTCAAAACCATGCAATGCCTGAAATCGTGTGGGGTGTGTGTCTACCCCTCCCATTAGCTTCTTAGGGATCATGTCTGGGTCTTCACCAGTTTCATCATCTCCAGAATCCAGCACAATGCTGGTATAGAACAAACACTTAACAAATATTGGTTGTTAATTAATAAATGGATTAATACAGCAGAGGAGAAGATAAGTAACATTCAGAGAAACTCTGAAATACCAAATAGAGATAGAGCTGTGAATTTTCAGAGGATATTTTTTTTAAAATAGATATGGCTATGAATTGGATACAGATTTGGAGATGCTTTAGATATGGATCTAGAGATATATTGGACATGGAAGTGGATATGGCCGAACCAAATACTGATATTGATATTGATGCTGATACAAATATTTATATTCAGAGCACCTATACAGATATAAATTGGTATACAATTGAATCCTCACAGGAATCCTATAAATTTAAAAAAAAATCCTGAGGTTTTTAATTTTTTTTCAGATGGCAACCTGAAGTTCAAGGAAGGGCAGAGACATGCCCAAAGTCATATAGCAGACAAGAAAATGCAAGAGATAGGATTCCATTCTAGATGTATTTGGCTCCAAGGGTAATGCTCACCCCAGCTATCCTAAGCACCAAAATTTAGAATGTTCTCTCTTCCAGCTACCTAAGCCAATCCTGCCGTAGCCCAAGAGCCATCCTGCTTCTGCCTTGCACTTAGTAAGGTCACCTCCTCACCGTGCTTTTGAACACTAAGAGGAGGTCACATGCACAGATCACGCCCCTAATTCAGACAGAACATCAGCTAAACAAAAGTTCGAAATTCCTTAAGCAAAAGCCTAATCTCATCTCTAAATCCCCCAACATGAATTCATCAGTTAATATCCACCTAGTTACAAGTCACTTCTACCACACTTAAACTACACGTCTATGGCAGGTCACTTCTATCTTTTTCTCACCTGTTCACCTTTCCCTGAGAAATCAGGTTCTCAATGTTTTTGTGTGTTCTTTAGAGATGTCTCCAGGGTCTTAGATCTAATTGCACTTCTTTATTCCCTCTTCAGCCATCCATTCTGAACAATTATTCTTTCAAGCAATGGGCTCCGTGCATTCTCACTGCAAACAGAATGTCCCTTAGCGCTCTGTGCAAAAGCAAACAGATATTTCTCTAGGCTTCAGAGAAAGGACATTTTCTTTATAAATCTTAAAATAAATGTTTTTAATTTTTTTAGTGAACAATGTGTGATTTGAGTCATTCTCATGGCTGGGGAAACATGCCCTGGCAGTTTTTGGTTAACTAATGTTTGGCAAAAGTTACTCATTCTTAGGTGTATAATGACCAAAATGTAGTCATTGTCTTCCCTACTTAATTTGCCAGAATTCTGACATGAAAGACTGGTTTCACATCTCAAATTTCCCTCTCCTTGACTATCTGACTTTGTGTAAGTTGTGTATGTAAATTTGGTCACAAGTAAAATGAGAATAATCTTTTCTTTCTCATCTGGTTACAGGGTAAATTAACCAATGCACCCAAGAGTGCACTGAGCCACATTTTTAATAACTTAAAAGGATTATTCCTATTTCCTACACAAGAGATGTGATTAGGGGTTTTAACATAAAGACATGTAGCTGCCAGACTGGACATAGCTATGGATTGGACATGGACTTGGACATGTGTTAAATAGGGATATAGATATATATTCCATCACTGAACATCATAGTACCACGTATCTAACTGATAAGTGATACAGGAGAATTGGTATTAGGATTACAAAGGAAACCAAGTCAGGTCTGAACTACGACAGCAATACCAAGCTGGTCAGTGTCTATTGTAGTGGTGGTACGACCATTTGAAATTGTCACTAACTGTATAGAAACAGTAAAATAATATCAGTCACGCCTCTAAGTGTGTATGGTACATTGTATTATTATCCAAAATATCCTCTGCCTCTCCTGGTGGGCAGATTATACTTTTTCAGTCCATTGATCTCAGGGTTGGCCACGGGCAAACGAGACATGTGCCATTTGCCACCAAAAACTTTAGGCACCAGCACACAATCCACATCTTTACTTTTTCAACAAAGTCCCAGGGCAGGGTGCTCCTACATTCGGGGTCCTGGAATAATAAGATTGTGGAGCAGAGAGAAAGCTGGCCCATCACAAGTAGGTAGTTTGAGTGAGAAATAACATGGGTAGTAATCCACAGAGATTAGTGTGTTTGCTCCTTTAAAGCCCTGATATCTGATTCTCCTTCTGATCTAACACCTTTCTCAAAAAGTAGAATGCAGAGGTAAGCATCCAGAGGCCTGAGAGTTCTAGGAAATTGAAGTTTTACTGAATCATTTCTGCGAAAAATATATAGAAGCTTATTTGCCTCAGGCAAGAAAAACTCCAGCTGTTGGAAGATACAAAAAAGTTCTGGTGAATGGACCAATACATTAGCTTTTTTATTAGATGAATTATAAAAGTCAAGTATGAAATACAGATAACGGTAAACGGCTTTATATTTACTGGGAATATATAAAAACTCATGCACAGAGCACCATATAATTTTGGACGGTCAGTTTATAGTCTGAGAAGATCATTACATCTTTGTTTCCACATCAAATATTAAAAGGGCCATGTGTTTTTTAATATAGTTTTGACTGTTTATCTTGTCTTTATGCTCTTTTATCTTGAAGACATTTCAATTAAAACTTTCTTCCAAGATTTAATTAAACCTGACACCCTAAAAGAGAAATTAGAAAACTTATGGCAGTTTTCTGCAGGGTTTATTCTTTTGTTTTGTTTTGTTTTTTGTATACTGTGATATTAAAGAGTTCTGAGAAATAAAATTAGTGTAAAATTTACCTAAACAGCAACTCTGATATGCACTCTAACATATTTACGTTTTGATGTATAGCATACAAGTAACCATTTTCTCTGGCAATTTCAATTCTAAGAAAAGTCTACATGTTCCAAGAGCAATATGTGTTTGAGAACATTATTACCTAATTTTAAGACTGAGCTTTCTTTTCAGCAAAATTGAAATATTATCCATAGTCAATGAGCATATGTTTCTTGTACTCTACCTAGTATGATGCACTGTTCCAAGAGCACCCAACCAGAGAAGGATGCAAAAAAAAAAAAAAACACATTCCTTTTGTGACTGATAGCAGAGATTTAAATTTAAATGGTGGTAACTGCCAAAAACATTTTTAGTATTTGTAGTAACCTCTAAAATGTTCCCCAATGAGCCCTGCCCGGACCTAGTGACTCACTAAAACCAAGAGGAAAAGTCATGGGATGGGTCATCTTCTCAGATAGTTTTACAAAAGACTGTGAGTTTCATCTCTCTCTTGCTTTCTCGCTCACTTAAGGAAGCCAGTGGATATGCTGTGAGCTTCCCTGTGGAAAGACCCAGGTAGAAGGAGGCCCCTGGTGGCAGCTGGTAAAGGCTTAAGGCACTAATTCCAGTAGCATACAAGAAATTGAATCCTGGAACACCTCATGAGTAAGCTTAGATGGACGATACCATGGCACCATCCCACACTTGATCGGCATCCCCATAAGAAACCATGAGGCAAAGGGCCAGTGGAGTTGCACCAAGACTCTTGAATGCAGGAAACTTCAAGATAATAAATGCTTATTACTTTGAGCTTCTAAGTTGTGGGATACTTTATCACGTAGCAATAAATAACTAATATAGTATATTTAAGTATTAGAAATATTTCCTTTTTCATCTCAAGTAGTTAAATACTTCTTTTATTTATTTTATTTATTTATTTATTTATTTATTTTTGAGACAGAGACTCAAGCTATCACCCTGGGTAGAGTGCCATGGTGTCACAGCTCATAGCAACCTCAAACTCTCGAGCTTAAGAGATCCTCTTGCCTCAGACTCCCAAGTAGCTGGGACTACAGGCACCTGCCACAACGCCCAGCTATTTCTTGGTTGTAGTTGTCATTGTTTGGCAGGCCTGGGCTGGATTTGAACCCACCAGCTCTGGTGTACGTGGCTGGCGCCTTAGCTGCTTGAGCTATAGGCACTACCAAGTTAAATACTTCCTTAAGTTCTACTATGAGCCAAGATTACAAAGGGAATATAAAAATACATGGACCTAGTTCCTGCCCTCAAGGGTTTCAAAGTCTAGTGATAGAGGTAGATATGTTGACAGCTCAGGATGTCACATTCAGTATTCTGCACCCTGAGTTGGAATATCCCATTTGGAGGTGTCCTATTATACCATCTTCTTTGTTACTGCCACATGCTACTGGCCATTCCTCCACACTGACTGTGAACTTTGGCTATTGGTCCACTGACCTCTTTCTGTCTGTCTCCAGTGCCCTCAAGTAATGCACGTTCCACCTCATAATTCATTTAAGAGTCTATCGTACTCCACATGGTAAGCAACTTTCTGGTTAAGAAATGCCTTTATCTTGTTCACACCAACACAAAATACAATCACTGGCACATGTTAGGTGACCACCAATTACCATTTAATTAAGCTGAATGGAATCTTTGACTCCCTCTACTCCCCTAAACTTCATCTTTGCCATTTGTTTCACTTCAGTAACCTAGTCACATGAACCGCACCTGGAAATTTACTACCACCCAGAATGATATCTTTAAAAGCCTAAATTCTGAAAATTTACTCAGTCCATAGTCTTGCTTTTATCCATAATTCACCTAACTCCTCTATTCAAGAGAAATTCTTTCTGAAGTATTCTCCTGCCTTCATATTTCTCCTGTCCCAGCCTGACCTCCATGGTAAATTATTTCATCTAACTTACATCAGCACCATCAGTACTCTATCCACTTGGCCTTCTGTCAACAGGGCCGTTAATCCCAGCCCTAACTTAACCTAGTTACGTACTGTCTTGACTCCTATTCTTGACCAGTCAAGCACTACTGTGTGCCCATGTTCATCACAAATATATGACACCCTGCCCAAGCTCAGTTGTCCTTTCAACATTGCTCAACAACTTTTTAACTCATTCCTCCTTGGCTACCTCAAATCTCTCAGAAAAACTTTTCTGGAGTCTCACCATTACCTACCCTCTTTCCATGTCTCCGTCCCCATCATACTGCACAGAAGCCATGTCTTTACTTCACGGAAGCGATAGTTAACAACCGTTAATGCGCACAGCACTTACTGTACACCAGCTGCTGCTCCAAGTGTCTTACATTCAATCCTCACACTGATCCTAGGAGGTAAGTACCAAAATTAACATTTTATAGATGGAAAAACTAAAGCTCAAAGAGGTTAAGTAATTTCCTAAAGGTTATAACCCTTAGAAAGTCATATCCTAAGAAGTTACAGTCAGTCTGTGCTCTCCACTATGAGACTACTTTGTCTCTTAGTGAAGATAATCAGGTGGAGGCTCCCTCAGTTTATCTTTCTTTTACCATTAAACATCAATATCTTAACCTATTATTCTGTTTTTACCACCAAGATCAAAGAGGGGGAAAGAGTTAAGACATAAAAGAGACTAGAGTACTTCCTCCTTTGAGCTAAGAGCAGAAAAAATGGATGAAGTTATAAATAATGAAAGGATGTAACATATGGAAGATAATTAATAAATCAAAGTAAGAAAACAAGGGTTACAGGAAATAAATGAATCAAATGCCATGAAAAGAAACATGTTCATGAATACTGATTGCAGCTCTATTTATTAGAGTGAAAATGGTGAACAACCAAAATATCTAAATAAATGTGGTGGAGATTGCCAGATATTCACTCAACCTCCATTCTCCTCCCCTTTCTTACGCTAATAAATTCCTGATTGTTGGTGGTTGGTGGTATCAAGATAACCCACAAAAATATTAAATTTCCCTTAATTCCTTACAGAAAAGAATAACTGTGTGTTAAGAACAATGAGATATAAACAAAATTGTTTGTTGGGTTGGACCTATATAAAAGTTCTTTGAAAAATGGACTACTTCACAAACACACAACTATTGGTCCTTGCCTTTTACCTCTTCCTGGCGAGAATGAAGATTTGATTGCTGGAAATTCAACAGCCACCTAGGGGTCATAATATTATGGAGGAAGGGAGTCACACTCAGTCTTTCTATCCCTGAGGACATCGTAGAACCCTCACATCTGCTCAAGACTGCCCAACTCTTATCATATAAGAAAGATAAAACTTGTAACGCTTTTGTACTTCTTTTTTTAATTTAAGTCTTTAATGTTAACATCCAAAAGTAATTCCTAGTTAATACAATGAGAATAAATATTTAATAAATCATGACATATTTATAATTTAGAATTCTATAAGCTCAATCTTTAAAAGGTGGAAGTATATATTATCATGGAAAAAATTCATAACATATTATCAAAAAAAAATTAAGTGAGCGTGGGGGTGCCTGGAGGCTAAAGCTCAAGAATCACTTGAGGTCAGGAATTCAAGGCTGTAGTGCACTATGATCACCCTTATGAACAGCAGCCTCACTACAGCTTGGGCAACATAGCAAGACTCTGTCTCTTAAAAATAAATAAATAAAGGAAAAGTCGCCAAGGAATAATATATATCACATGATAATTTTTTTTAATTATAGACACATGTATTTAAATATACATATAATTTATTTAGGTATAGATATATATACTCACAAGAAGGTTTAGGAAAATGAATACAAAATTGTTAGCAGTGGTTACCTTTAGAGGCTGGGAGATATTGAAGGCAGGAGATATTCTTTAATCTGTGTACCTATTTATTATTTCAATGTTTAATAACAAATGTATGCTGGATCACTTCTGTTATAAAAAGAACGGGATGAGAGAAAGAGAGACAAGTCGATCAGAATCCATTCTACCCTAACTACTTGGGATCTCTTTAGACAGGGTCCCATTTCAGTGGCACATGAAGCAACCTGTAAAGAATGCTGTGCAGTTGTCTAAACACATTGGTGCACTACATTAAAATAGAGTTTCAAAGTTCAGATGCCTTTTTTTCTTTACTTTCTATTCATTTCTCTTTAGCTCTTAGTTATTATATTTGGACATGAATATAAATATTTGTGTCACTCTTTAACCTGTATGTTTTTTCTTGTTTCTTGACTGGGTTCCAACTTTACATCCTTTAAATAGATATGATCCAGAAACCTGGCAGATATATGCTATAAGACTGCCTTCCCTTTGAATCACTACTACTCTTTGGCATGGACACCAATGTAAACAATGGAAGAGATTCACCAGACTTGGAAAATCCAGTCAAAATTCTGTAGGCTTGGTAGGAAATAGACATAAATTCACCCTTTATGAATTATTGGTAAATACTGGAAGCCATTTGAAACCCTCAGTTATATTAATGCCAAGCATATAATGGCTTCATTGTTTGACCAAACCACAAACACAATATTTATATGAGTTATTTTTTCGGGGAAATACCAAATATACTCATGATGTCCACACAATTACATTTTGAAATTGCTTTTTTACCACTTATCAAAAGGAGTTAAGGAACTCTAAAAGATGAGATTCTCTTCTTAAAGCTCTGAGATGGAAATATGCCTTTTCTCTTTTTTTTAATCATATTCTATAGAATCCATTTGATTGAATTATATAGAACCCAAATATAAGATTTTAACCAAAAAAAGTATTTTTTCTATCAATTTAACATTCAGAACTAAATTGAAATTGAATAAAATTAATTTTAAAGGTTAAAAATAACATTAAATTTCTAGTAAGGAAAAATCAGTCGCTACATTTGCTATACTCAAGAGAAGTTTACTGTAATACACAGACATATATTTTCTACATTGGGCAAAAACAGCCACTTCTTCTGCCAGAGACCAGGTTTACCTGGCCTATATCAAGTTGACCAGGAAAAGAATGAGAATTGCTAGAAGAATTGTATTATTCATTTTTTACCTCCTTTCTATTTAATGGAGAAATGAAGGGCATTGCTTCTTGCACCTTATTTATATACTAGCATTACTTTCTATGGGATTCTTCTATAAAGAAGAGTTAATAGAGTCATAACAATAATGTCAGCCTCTGGTGGACACACAACAGAAAAATGCTTGGCAAATGATGATGCATATAAGAGAAAAAAAGAGCCACATATTTTAAATGGACATGAAGATAAGAAGAAACAATTGTTATTTCAACTCACAGTTTGTTGTTTTAGGAAAAACACCAGTAGATGATTCATTTTTGTGTAATAATGAAACAGCCTTGTCTCTAAGATCATGTGTACCAATTCACACTGATTCTGATGCAGCTGAAAATAAAGGGCACGGCACCAATATTCATTTATTCAATATTCATTCATTCAAAAACTATTTTGGGAAGTTGAAAGTGGTGGCCACACCTACGATCCCACCTACTTGGGAGGCTGAGGCAGAAGGATTGTTTGAGCCTAGGAGTTCAAGACTGAAGTGTGCTATTATGCATAGTGCCTGTGAATAGCCACTGAACTCAAACCTGGGCAGCAGAGCAAGACCCCTTCTTTTACAAAACAAGGCATTTTGGAGTACCTATCATCTACCAGACACCCCATCTCTTATAAAACAAGGTATTTTGGAGTACTTATTATCTGCCAGGTATAGTGCTAGATTTTGGTATCAACATTGTTTTTGTACTGTTGCCAATTTTATTGTCCTTCTTAACCTTTATTTCTTTCCATCCTTGCAAATCTACATTCAGTGAATAAATTATTTTCTCAGTCTTGAAAAAATACTACTGGAAATTAACATACCTGACTATAACCAATCCACCACTAAGATGACAACAGCAATGATATCTCCCTTGTTTGCAATGAATCTAATCATTAGGTTCTACTCTAAAATTTAAACATGAATCTAACTGGGTTGATTGAGGACTCTCTTGGGCTACAGGCATCGTCACATTCTTTAAGCCAGGTGAGTACTTAAGTGTGAACTGAGATGATGAGAAGAGTGTAGTCTCTGGAAGAGTGTAGTACTTGTTATTTCAATTTTAGTGTAGCATAAGACAATATAGACATCTGCTTTTCAAAGAACTCTTTCACAAAATTATAGAAAAATCCAAAGTAAAAATAAGAAATTTTAATAGCAAAGGGATCTCCTTCACCTTCCCAAGGTTTACTGAAAATAAACTGGGCAAAAGGCAGAGTAATAGGAGAAAAGGCACACAAACTTACATGCTGGAGGGAATCACAGAGTGATTACCCAATAACCCAGTGCTGTACAGAACCTTATATACCCTTTTTCATCAGCAAAGGGACAAATGGAGATTATAGACAATTCATTTGAGAGGCAGAGTGACTGGACTTCATAGTTGGGAGACAGAAACATTATAGAAGATGAGAGACGGAGCTACACAGGAACAATGGTCTTATTGTACAGAAAGTCCCCCAGGTGATCTCTCAGAGCTGTCCTCAGGAGAATAGAAGAAAAGTCTTCCTGGGCACAGTGATACAATGACTCCCAGCTTCTTCTCTTTCCTGGGGGGTCACCTTACCTGATTATTTGATGAATCATTAAGGAGAGGGATTAAAACAATTGCATTTTTTAGAGAGAAGCTTTCTTTCCCTGTGTTTGGAGAAGAGTAAAAAATAAGGTTAGAGGGATCTCAATTCTGAGGAAGCTTTTAAGGCCTCTCAGCAAGTTAAAGTCCCAGTCTTTGGAGTATCCTTTTCTGAGCCCCAATAAAGCCAACGTTAGAAAAAGTGAGAACACTGACTTTTGAGAAGCGATTCCCTGAAGGAGAAAGAAAAGAATCAATAACTTAAAAATACACTGGCAGAAACACCATATTCTAATTGCAAATCAATAACAATGACCCAGAGCTTTAATAACCTGGTAGAGGGAATCAGACTAGCAGAGGGAAGGAGGAAGAGTACTAGAAATATGCAGATATGCTCTTTACTCATGCGGTTTTTGATTCCATGTGAGACACTTGTTCTCTCTTTTATCTCATTTATTGCTTTTCTAAAACTACATTTACTACAGTCAGAACATTTCTCAGGCAGTTTCACCCCTTTATGCCTTTGCGGCTGAGCTGTTCCTACATGTGGAATCTCCTTCCCACCTTCCCATCTTTCCCAACTCTTCTGATGAGTCTTCCCCCAAATTCCTAAGACAGAAATTGAGTCTCTCACCCTTGTATGTTCGTTCCACTATATCGACAACTCAATCTCTTTCTCCCTTTTAAGTTAGACTCTATTTCCTTTTACTCCCTCTTATCTGTGAGTCTTTAATTCTTGTCGTTTGTTTGTTTGTTTGTTTGTTTGTTTTTGGAGTCTTGCTTCCTGTACCATAAAGGCTGTAGGAAGGATGGATGAATGTTAAAGACTCCAACATGCCAGTCTATACTCCAACTCCACAAGATTCAATGGATTTCAAATATCTAACAGAGAAAATTGCACATTTATGATTCCAGAAATGCAAAACTTTTTAATCACAACATCAGATGAGGCTAATTCACTTTTGCCAGCAATAATTAAAGTTAACTGAGCAAAGTATGAATACAATGGGAGACTCTTCCTTATCACTTTCTAGTACCTGGGAGCCCCCTGCTGTCCAGAAAGTAAAAGACACTATTCCCTCTCCCCAAGCCAATAAGGCATGTTGGATACTTAACGTGCAAACTTAAAAACTTACTTTTGCCATTTCATATGCCAGATAGTCATTATCAGCCACTCGTACTATCCTCCTTCTGGCTTTTCAGTTTTTCTTAGTGATTCAAATTGTTCTCTACCAACACCCTGTATACCACTCTTCTGCTCTTTCTCCTTGTATTCATTGATATTGCCATCATTTACTATGCCAGGCCCTGTGCTAAGCTCTTCACATGCATACATAGCTTTCAATCTCTCAGTAACCCAATAAGTAAGATTACTGTGTTTATTTAAATGAGAGGAAAACAGGCTTAGGATGGTTGAATAATTTGTCTGAGGAGATATATACATATATACCAGGAACCAAAGCTGAAGTTTTTTCTGAACTCTCAGACTTTTCACTCTGAAGACCCTAGGGCCATGTTCCAACCCTAAGAGGATTCTTTGGTGTCTCTTTCCCAATCCTTTCCCTGCATTGTGGTGAGTCTATGGGTCTTAGCCAGCTCTGCTACCCTCTCCTAATACTGACACTACTCTAACCCTGGTGTTCTTCACTCACCACAACTAGCCTTGCACTGGCATCACAGGTGGAAAAGTTGCTTTTGGAGACCAACAGGTTTGAATCCCTGCTGAGCCACTTGTTACTTGTGTGATGATGAACAAGACTTACTGCATAGCCTAATTTGATAATAGAACTGGTTATTTGAAAGCCCCCCCCAATCCACCCACACATCCAAGGCATGGCACAGATGATGAACATCAAGTTTTAGGGATTTCATAGTGCCACATTTTCAATTCCCTCTCCCTCAAAACCTTGAAATAATAATAATTTTTTTGACCACTTAACTTGCACTGGCGATAAAAGTCACTAGGCATATTTTGTGTGGGGTGAAATAAGCATGAACTGTAACTGTTAGATAAACTAACTTTGGAAGACTAATTAAACTAATTAATGTCATTTGCATTAATGGAATATATGCATTAATGCAATAATTTTAAATTATTGTGGTATTTTACTAGCAAAATACAGCAGGAAATGTAGGCAGGTTGAATATGGATTAAACAATGATACACTTACCTAACTTAAAATCTTCTAGTAGAAAATTTCAAACAAATTACTGCATTTAACCAGAAAAATGGTGGTGGGTAGGGAAGGAAAAATGGAAGTAATGGACAAAGATAATCTGAGCCTCCCAGATTACAGACCTTATATAGGTTTCCAGGCTACTGAAAACTGTTCTAAAGGCAGAAACAGACTAAGGCAGAAACAACTTTCACTGACTCTAAGGTTGCTTAAACATTATAACAAAACACCCAGTACTGACTCTAATTCTTCTATGTCTGGTTGTCTATTTTAAAATTACTTTTGGTTAAAACTGTGCTCCCAACTTTGTTTTCATACAGACTTATTCCAAACACAAGTATTAATTACAGAAAATGTTAGGCAAGGACCCAACACACACGTGAAATATCAAGTGTGCTAGATGGATGCTTATTTTGAGAAATATCTTCTTGGCTAGTACTTTGCGGGAATGAAGACTGAAAAGCAGAACTGAATGTTTCACAATATGGAACTTGTCTTGGGAGCTCAGAATCAAATATGAACAGTAATCAATTTACCTAAAAATTACACAAAGAACCATTGTGAACTTCGAGGGATGTTTGGTACTCCAAAGCATTACTTATTCATCACCTACTTTCAGAAGGAGGCAGCTGAGGAAGTTTGATGAGTTTCCACTGATGATGCTGTTGGCAGATCACTGCATTCTGGGAAAACACAAGTTGGGGGGCAGCTGGTGCAGATTGAATGAGGGTCAGCAAATTAGAGGAATTTTGCCAAGATAAGTGGATACCAGGAGAGTACACAGAGGCTGATCATAATCATGAAAGCTCCCCTCTCTGCGAAGAAAGTAACATATACAAGCAGTAAACAGAAAATGCCTCAGTTACAGAATAAGAAACCAACTATGTTTGCCACTCAAGCAGGCAAGAAGCAACATAAAAATAATTGCCAGGGGAGTTGGTAGAGCAAGATGGCGGACGAGTAACAGCTTCCTTGCAGCTGGGAACGGTGAGACTGAGGAGAGAGGACTTCAGGCATCTCTTCTAGGCAGGATCTGCCCAGAAACTTCCCTTTGAGGACACAGGAAGACAGCAAGAGGCTTCTGGACACCCTGAGGAAGGCTAAAGTGGTGGAGATTGGGCAAGTGGTTGCATCTGTTCATTCGGTCTGATCCTGTTAGCAGCTGTGGGTGGGGCAGCAGTGGGACTGCAGGCTGGAAGGGCCTTGCCTGTGAGCTGTTTGGGTTTCTTTTGGACTTGGCACTCGGTTGAACTGCCTTGGGAGAACTTGGGCAGGAGTGCGGGGGTTTTTGAGTGTTGTCTGGGGCCCCAGACTGGGCTACCAAGCCAGACGAGGCTGCCAGTGTTTGTTGGTGGGCTGTGTGGAGCCATTGTGGGAGAACTGCCCTGGCAAGCTCCACCCTCAGGGTC